>QGMF01000067.1:0-78612 GCA_007821475.1 Lachnellula arida | reverse complement strand
GTTATGTTGTAGACAAGCGCGAGCCCGCGGATGCCGACACTGCTGGCCGTTATGTTGTTGACAAGCGCGCTGATGCCGACACTGCTGGCAGATACGTCGTTGATTAAGTGGATCCATGTTTAACGGGAGTGCTTGGACCAGCATGGCATTTCCGATGGATCAAGAAAAACAAGGACAAGGACAAGTTGAAGGGGTTGAGAGCTGTTGGAGAATTGGTGGAGAACAGGGGTGAAGGATTGTTGAACAGAGTCTGGATTTCATTATGCTTTTACTGTAAAAGGCGGTTCTGTGCCTATCACTCGTTTAGCAATGGAGAATTTGAGTCATGAGATGAATGCTTCGCTACTAGATTGATTTTGTTTTCGTTTGACGCCTTCATACATTGGATTAACTAGCTCCCGCCCTAGTTGCATTTTGAGACTAGCTGTATAGTCTCAAGTAGTTGCAGAACAAAAGTGGATTCCACTATTCTTAATAAATAGTACGTGACTTATAACTAATAACACTTTTAGCTTCTTCGTAAAGTCGTTTAAAACTAATTTGTAATACAGTAAAGAGTATGTAAAAATAGATATTTTTAACCAAACATTTCAAAAGGACAGCTGCCGCGATATTCAACCGTTCAACAAAGTATAGTCAAATCATCTCTTTGCTACCATCGTACAATCTCCTCAAGTATGCAGTATTTCCCGATACCAAGTACACCTCCACCTTCCAACCCCTAACACCCTTTAGTTATAATTCCACAGCGGGGTCACCGAGAACCCATAAACCTCCTCATCAAAATTAACACACGTGTTAAGATCACCCGGCGTAAGCTTCACCACCGCATCACCCGTACACTGCTCATTCCCGTACCCCACAACGCCCCACCCCTGATTCGCAGTCTGCTTCACAGAGCCCCAGGAGGACGGCGCCCCGAGATTAACGTAATAGCACGCATTGGGCGCAACCCAGGAGACGGAGCTCGTCGCGTCGCAGGTGGAGTTCAGGCCGTCGAAATAGTTGGTCACGATGAAATCGGACGGGACGGCGTAGGAGGCGTTGGATGGGATGGAGGTTATGGCGCCGGTGAGGTTGGAGAGCAGGTGCCCGTTGTAGTTGGCTATGTATTCTTCTGTGGAATGAAGGAGTTAGGTTATTTGTGGATGGATGGATGGATGGATGGGGACGTACCGAGATTCAGGGTTGAGGTTGTGCGTTGTCCTGAATATGCGCCTGTGCAGGAGCATTGCAGAGTTGATCCCCCGCTGAGCAAGGTACAGTCGATGCAGCTTTGCGTGTACTCTCCTCTGAAATAAGGCATCAGCTATGTAGTTCTAGAGGCGAAAAGGTAGGTTCATACTTGTCTGCCCACTACAAGTGTTTGTTAGTACTATTGGGTATACAAGCTATAGTAGTATACGTACTGCAAGATTACCATTGTCATTCTTAAGTTTGCTTGCTAGACTGACACTGCTAGTAATCTCTCCCGTAGAATCCCTTGTTGGACAGGTTCCAATCAGCCAGCCCTCGGTGTTGTAAGAGATACCAGTGCATGCTGTAGAGTATCCTGCAGAGTAGACACTGGATATACTATGTGCTGCAATAAGAAGAGCGGCTTTGGTGAAGCTTGGATACTGCATCGTGGCTTGAAGTCGTGGATATACAAGAAAAAGGGATGCGACAACAAAGTTTCTGGAAACGAATCACCCCGGGCTTAGATATAGTTTTTCATTGATTACTATATTTGATTACAATATCTGTCTCCGCCTCGGCCCTGTTACGTTACGAGAGGGTTCAATGCGAAATAGGAAGAGGAAGGTAGGAATTACGCTACGAAAACATACCGGATATACCAACTACTTCGTAAATACCGGCAGGCGAATACTATGAAAGCAAGACCCTCTTTGAGACATAACTAAAAACCCGGGTTCAATCCATGATCCTGGGTTGTTTTTTCTTATGAACCCTATTATTTTGTGGAGAAATGACAGGAGTTCCCTTATTAGGAGACCATTCCTAAATCCACCCATACAGGGTGCTGCCACGGAACTTGCAAAAACATAGCTAAAGCAAGGTATTAATTGGCTGAATAGATCCTTGGATATAATCATTTATGCCTTATTTGGGGATCAAACTGCTAAGAAATAGGTTTATATACTAGATTAAGAATATTCCGAGAGCCGGAGTCTATACAAGCCTAGTAAAAGGCATACAATTCTGTTTTTACAAGTTTCATAACAACCCTCTATACCTGTTCTGCGAAGTTTTTACACCAAGTCTATAATCGAAACTTCAATAGTACCGCGGCATTTACAACGTCTAGCATTTTAAGAGTATAAGGGTTTAATTATAAAAAGGGGCAATATATCTGTTTAAACTTACTAACTTATAAGAGAAAATAAACGCAATTCGACCTATCACCAGACTTCTACGATGGAAGTCCCGAGATTAAAAGTGCGAATCGTGCAATGCGACTCGAATAGGTAAAGGTGAAGACAGGTACATCGGAGCGAGCCGGCCCTACGAGTGTAAAAAGTGGAGTTACCAAGAGGAAATGCAGGTACTTAAAACCTCTTTTGATCCTTCGATCCTTTAATATGATAGGAGGTCTAGACTTGAATGATTATAAAGCTTATAGTCAGGCGGAATAGGTTTAGGCTATTTCGCTTATTTTAGCTCAAAAACTACCTCCTTTTCTTTTACTATAATAGGCTTGATTCTTTTGATCATTGGTTTTGGGACTAGTACTGCGAAGTATATAAGATATATCGGGCTAGTTTATTTCATGGCTTGATATAAGGTGTAGCTTTGAGCCGCCCTCTGTGAAGTCTTGGATTTAACGCACTCTGAACCGACATAGAAAAGGAGATGATAGATTGAATAGCAAATGGTAGACTTGAAGACTTTGAAGTTTCGAGAATGTAGATCGGAAGTAGACTGCTTCTCCTAATATCGCGATCTGATATTCTTCGATCTCTATTTAGTAGAATGAAATTTCTGGTGCGTTCTACAATCTATTCAAAATACTACCTAACGCTCTCTCATTTTCTCTACTGCTTATAAGTCGAGCATATCAAGTCATAGTAGTACTAGTATAGCACGACTCTAGCAAACTTGCGAAATATATGCTATAGTCCGTCCCTCCGTCGTCATTAACTTTCATCTGATCCTATCCACCTTCAGCCAACACAGCTATAAGAGTCGCTCTATCAGCTACTGCAATAGACTTTCTTAACAACACAACCCTCTCCTACCTCACGGCATTGTCGCTCGACCAACGCACCTGGAAGATATATATACTGTCAGTCTAGACCTACAGCCTTCCAAGAATTCTCTGCTACACGACTCTGGGCATACTTCTCATACTATAAGTAGAGGGTATGATGTATCTTCTAATTTAGGTTAACCTGTATACATATTCGGACCTATTTCCGTCTGCTTAAATCTTAGGTTTACTCCTTCTGTGGAGCTGCATTTAGGCCAGACTGAAATCGAGTCTAAAAACCGCAAGCTTATAATAAATCCTTCTACACCCCACACCATCCATCCATCCATCCATCTACAAATCCAAACAAGCACTCATAACGCTAGCATCAACCAATCCTCCAACCGCCAATTCTCCGGTCATACAATTCGCAACCATATATCCAAATTAGTACTTTCCCAATCAAAACACAAGCCTCCTTGCAAAGGGATTCAGTCTAAATAGGCCTCCTTGAAAAGGGATTAAGTCCATGTGTTTATTTTTGCTTTTCAGATCTGCCTACCTCTATTTTATATCTGCTATTCCGATCTCGAAGAAAGTATGCATACCGGGTTTAATTTTTGCTTTTGTTTCGGTCTTTTAATTCAATTTTGGTCACATTTTTTAGGGTCTGTTCGCCTGCTCGCTTAAAAAGGGGGCGGTGTTATAAGTCTTTATCAGGACACAGCAAGTCAGTGAGGGTGTAGAGTAGGGTGCCAGGGAGGTTGATATATAGTCATCCGTTTCCCTTTTGCACACCAGGACACAGTATCCAAGCAAACAGTCGCGAGAGGCGCTGGATTGTGCGCAGATGAAGCACCGCACAGCGGTATATGCCGAGGGATATAGATCTAGATACAGGAGTAAAGGTCGTAGACATTCCATCTACTGCAGGACGATAGGTGAGTTTTGGATTAGAACGACTCAGATAGTCGGACAGGAGAGGGAACTTTTCATGCCACAGCAGACACAGAACACTTAGGAGCGAGACAATGAATGGTACTAAGTAGCAGAGATCGGGATTCGATTGTTCCCCAGGAACTCAGGAGCGGGAAATTGAGTCCAAGAATAGCTGGATGGGCACGAGGGGATTTTTCAGGCATTTGCATTACTAAATTTAGAGTACGGTAAATGCATTATATGCTTTGTTCCTTATCCAAAGACGTGCCGTTCCTGATCACGTCCTGCCAGTGCCTTCCTAACCATATATCCATTTATTCGTCGTCCTGCACATCGACCTCTGTTTGCTTCCACTTGCGAGCCGGGACGCGACGCTTGAACAAGATGTCAATCTCGCGGTAGGATCGACCCTTCATCTCAGGCAAGTAGAAGTATGCCATGATCAAACAAAACAAACCAGTGCCGCCCCAGACGTAGCCACACTTACCGCCGAGGTTTCCACCCTACACCATGTCAGCAATTGTCACCACAAGACTCGGAGGGAGAAGAGTCCTACCGTCGGGTTGAGCATATAACTTCCTAGGAAGATGCAAGGAATTTCAATGATGTAGTACGTAGCACGTCCCATTCCAGTCGTTAGAGGCCTGAGACGGATGGCCGATGTTTCTCCAATGATGACCCACGAGGCGGGCGCAGGTCCCAAGGTAAACAGGACGGATATGATGAGGCCCAACGATGCCTGTGCCAGAGAGGCTGCGTTAGACTTGCCAACAGAGGCTGCAATACCGAGGGCGATCAGTAGGACGACATTGAAGCCCGAGCCCCAGAGGTAGATAGACCGTCGACCAAAGTACGTGGTGAGAATCCAAGAAAGCATAACGAAGATCATCTGTAGAGCCGAGGTAATAAGACCTAGGGCAAACGCAGTTTTCACCGACACGCCAGCCTCTGTATTTGGATCAGCACATACATTAACCTAAAACAAAGACAATGACAACTCACGCTCGAAGAAGTAGACGGCCTGATTAGCGATAAGGTTACCCGTGAGATTTTGTGCCAAGTACACACTGCACACAATGACGGTGCGGTAGAGGTCAGTGCCTTTGAATAGTTCCAAGTGGTTGGGCTCTTTGGTGGACTTCTCGAGCTCAACGGTACGGCGCATCATGGCGACAGTCTCAGCAGTATTCAGTGTCGACTTGCGTCCGAGGCGCCCGACCGCATGTGCTGCTTCTTCAAGTCGTCCCTTACGAACCAGCCACCAGGGCGACTCGGGAGCACAAAAGACGAGGATAGCGAGCGGGGTGGGGAACATCCATTGAAGCGCAATGGGAATCCTAGTTTCTTCTCGTCAGCGAAATCTTTATGTATAATGCAATGCGGATGAGCACGTACTTGTAGGCGCTTTCGTCCGAGACACCGTTGTAACGGTAGGTGACGGCACCAACGATGATACTGCCAATGGCCCAGAACATCTGCAGCATCTGGGTAGCAGGGGCTCGCAGCTTTATGGGTACGATCTCGCTGCAGTATGCGGGCGCGTTGGCAATGAAGATACCCCATGGCAAGCCCTCGAGAAGCTGGGCCACGAAAATAACAGGAAGCGAATGGGCAAAATAGAAGGCGAAGATGAAGACATTCAAAAGCATGAGACCAGTCAAGGTCGCATAACGGTATCCAATACGGCTGGTGAGGGGGCCGGCGAGGAAGACGCCAATAAGCGCGCCGAGCTGGCCAGATACTTGAAGCGCAGACTGCCACTTGGTCGCAATGACAAATTTGCCGGTTGCGTGGTCGAATATACCGTATTTGTTTGCGAATGCAGGTAGGGCGACGAAATTTCCGATGAGGAAGACATCGTAGGACTCCATAATCTGCAGATGGTGGGTGTCACATGAGCTGCGATTCTTCGTCGGGTAGAAAGATCAAGTGGGGAGGGGGGAGGGGGGAGGGGGGAAAGCAGCTCACAATAGTAAAGGACATGACAAACGCCCAAAATGAAGCCATAGGGTACGCTCGAACAGCCTCCAGCACTCCCATGTTGTGCTCGGCGTTCTCTGCCTCGACTGCATCCGCCTTGTAGTCGGCGATCTGCGCCTTTTCGTCAAGGTCGTAGGCATGTTCTATTTGGGAGAGGGCCCTCTCGGGCTCGACCTCGACCTCGTTCTTTGAGGCGCCGCCAGGGGATTTGGAATCGACAGGGTCACTCATGTTGGCTGGTGTTTGCCTGTGCCTGCCTGGATGAATAACGTGTACGTGGAAGGTACCGAGGTGGTGGTGGGTAGTAAAGGAGAAGAGGACAAGGAAATAGGAACAGGAACGACAGTGACGGGGAAGGTTGTACCTTTTATGCTTTTCGTATTCCTACCTATTCACATTGTCCATTCAGGGTAGGACATCCGCCTAAAGGTCATGTGCAGCCCGGGGTATGGCTGGGGTATGGGGTATAAAGGGTGCGGGGTAGAGCTGGCCGACCGTACACCCGCAGCGGGTTAGATGGCACCGAGCCGCGTTGGACATGGGGAAACACATGGCTGGTCGAGGGGAAACTGGTCTAAGCTCCCCCCTCCCCCGGACTTGACTGTAAGACTTTCCTGATTAGTATTAGCCCTATATTATCGCGGTCTTCTTGTTGATGTGAATTCGGCTCAGGCCCGTGTTGCTCGGAGCCACTACTCCCCCCTTACCAGTAATTCACCCTACTGGTGCTATACTTCGTACTCCATATAATTGAATGGACGGCTAGCCCCTGCAGCACAACCACAGCTTTGGGAACCTCGCGCATTCCAGACCGATGGGAAGACCAGACGTGCTTCGCAATGGCGCTCCTTACAGAGAGATGATCGACTGCGTGGTCAAGAATTCCTATCTCAATACCGACGCGCGACCCTCCCAGCTCACAGAGAACGAGAGGCTTGAGTATGTTGCGCAGAGGGCACCACCCAAATTCAGGACATGGAGGTATTAATCAGTCCAGAAAGATCCGGGCACCTTTGTCGATATTTGGAGAAAATGCGCGCCTGTCATCCCCACAACTGTCTCAATACACGAGTGGTGTTCTCACATTCCACGACCCGCCTTCCTGAGCCACTCACGCTTCATGGTCGCGGAGCACCAGCGAAAGAAGAAGCGCGATACTCCGTACGAATATTCGCAAGCACAATTCCATGCGCAGCATTCGAGATCATTGCACCCCGGCCAAAATCTCTTTCTGGCACGTTGACATAACAGGCAATACGTAGCTCGTGAACGTTTCCAGTGAGAAGTTTAGCCTATCATATGATCGACGTACGACATACTATACGGCCCAGCGCTGCACGACTGATAGTAGGGATTCGGTCCGAGATGAAAGCCACGTCCAACCTTGTACTCTCGACCGGAGATAAGATCTTACTGTCTAACGACAAGCGGATCATCGCATCCGCCTTGAGCCATGTCATACGTTACGAAAATCGACGAAGCCGCTTTACTCCAGTCTCCAGAGGACCAGCTTGCTCGTCTCGAAGCCGTTGCTTCCCGCCTATGTACGACATGGCAGCAACGGAGATGTTATCTTGTGAACATGCTAGAGCGGTTTGTGCACCATCGTGAGCATGGTAAGGAAAATGCTGATGTGATACGGGTCGCGAATGGTCGGAAGAAGGTATATAGACAACAGGACAGGCTCAGGCCAGGCCATCGATGCTGGAATTGCGCACCTTAGCGCAATATAGAGCGGGGTGGGGCTATTTTGATCATGTGATCTGCTTAGTCATCCGGAAATTCTCGCCGCTTGCCGTGAGATTTCAAATGATATCCATTTCGCGAAGGCGGGTTTTTGATGCCCGCCGTACGGTTACCGTGCTGCATTTCTCCAGATTTTATAACTTTAGCACCACTTAATTAAAATCGACTTTAAGCGCAAGCCACACTTACCTATCCTCCCCGCGCCGCGCCACCGGCTATTTCCATCTCTCGGAACTGGTGCGCTTATACTATAGTGGGTCCGGGGTTAGTTTCCATGGGCATGCGCGTGATACGTGGATTATTTTAGAGATTTGAAGGGAAAAGTGGGTCGTCAACCTGGAACGCTCTTATTTAGTTCAGGAAGCAAATCCAAAACGCCGGGCCGGCCAGAACTATAATGGAAGCGGAGTGAGTAGTGAGCTCGAGGCGGATTACTATATTAATTCGCACGTCCCTAGGTAGTTTTAATGCGAGATACTGAGGCTTAGTGTTCTACTTTTCGGGGACAGAGCCTAGAATGTTTACGGGAAATGGTAGTCCCAAAAGGCATCATGGTTCACGACATGTAAAGACTAAAGTATGCGTGCGGATCGTTGTTATTAACTATAAATACTACTGTAAGTGCTGAAGTGTCTGAAACCCCTCTCCTTATTGTTTTGATATACTCGTACAAGGTCTTATACTTCTGACATAATTCCTGGCGCAATATTTTCCAACTTCTCTATCAGCTCATTGAAAAAGCTCTTTTGTATGCGTTTGCCTTTGCTGTTGGTTACTGAAGATGCTGGCCTGGTTGTGGTATTCATTAGTAAAGATTTCTCATTTCAGTATACAGAACTTACGTCTGAACATGGCAATTTGACAAGTACTGCCCATTGCTCTCCACTCCTGATAATACTCCATGAACAAGCGCACGACTACCCATCTCCGTGCTTCTCGCAAGGATCCTTTCCATCATTCTTGCCGAAAACCCCATATCCACATCGCGTACAAGCCCAGACTTGCAGTAACTAGGATTTGGGGTATTGATGATAACCGGAGGCTTTTGCGAAGCCTTCGTCCGGTCCGCCAGTTCACGAACGGCGTAGATGACGAGTAATTTCGAGAGCGGATAGCGGCCCTCCATGTCGGCTGTCTTCGGATTATTCAGCGTCTTGAATATCTCGCCCTCCTTGACGTCGAGTTCCTTCAGCGACGCCATGTAGTGCAATGCCGAATTCGGAATCACGAATCGTGGCACGATGCCGAACTGTTCTGCCGACTGCCGGAGTTTCGGCAGAACGAGCATGCACAGCAGAAAAGTGCTGACCACGTTTGTGGCGATCGTTCTCTCGTTGTCTGCGACGGTGCTGAAGGTTGGCGTGAGGATACCTGCGTTGGCCAGCACGGCATCTAGGCGGGGTAAACTTGCAGCACGGGATGCAAACGTCTTGACAGAGTCGGAACTGTCCATGTCTAACAGCCATACTTCGATGCAGGATTCTTTTCTCTTGGTGGAGGACAAGATGTCTCTCTTTGCGTCTTCGCCTTTCTGCAGGTTTCGTACGCCCATGATCAGTTTGTCTACCCCGAGCCGCACCAAGTGCCGACTGGCTTCGAGGCCAAGACCCGTGTTTGCTCCTGTCACGATGACAGTCTGTTGTTTGAGGCTGGCATTGGCTGTGGGATATGGTAGGTGGATGAAAGAGGATACAATGACGTCGAATGTACCATATATAGCTGAGAACAATGACATTGTACCGGTTGCAATTCGTATGGTTTCACCGAAAGAATAACATTTTGGAATGTGGAACTTACAAACATATATATACCTCTTGAAGGCCGCAAAGTTTTGATGCGTAATTGACGCGGAACGGGTTTAACTCCTGGATAGGTACATCTTGGGGGATTATGAAAGATGATCGGGGTTAAAGCAACAACCTACAATAAGGTTAAGGTTTCCATGATGTTTAAGTAGCCCGCTAGTCTTTACTTGGAATGAACAGATCGCGGGGATATTAAATCCGCTCCGTCGGCTAGCATACGATTGGCTACCTCTGTTACGGGTACCCACACCACAAACAATCCCAACCGCAACGCTCACAAAAGCAGACTGCGCCCAGGGAAATCGATTGTAGCAAGAAATGCATCAAAAATGCATAGCACTAATATAGACAGTAGGCGAATGGTCAGCAGAGAACCTAATGGTGGGAAAGTAGGCAAACGGAACAGGCCACCAATCTCCTGTGAGCCATGTCGTATTCGCAAGTATGCTGCGTGCTCTACGTGAGCAATATGATACTCACATGGAAATAGATTGAAGTGCAATCGTGGCTCACCTTGCGAGACGTATGTACGCTTCTCGGAGCAGTATTTCCTACTTGGGACACTCGGAAATGTCTAAATGCATGTGTTTTGTGAGCCAATTGCTCTCCAAACATTGTCTCAACCCCTATGGAAGATTATTCCAACTTTTGAAAATTACTGTTTGGCAATACTGACGCTGAGATGTTCACTGTAGGTGCGTCAAGCGGAACAAGCAGTCTTCATGCGAATATGCGGACAATGCCAATCGAAATAAGCCGAAACACAACAATACCGGAGATCGTCTACAGAACTTAGAGAATATCGTCCTTCAGTTTGTGCAGAACGGCGCTACAGGAAAGGTCAAGGAGCAGGAGACAGGTACCCCGAGTGAGAGTACAGATCATACCAAAGGTCCGACAGATATCACCACACCGACAGGCGAACGTGGAACACTGCATGTTCAGGGCGGACAAATGAATTATGTCGATTCCAGTCACTGGTTATCAATTCTGCATGATATCAAAGAAGTTCGTGGACAGTTGGCTTTATCAAGTACTCAAGAACAAGAGGGAGACTCTTTTGATAGAATTGGCCCACAGCCAGAAGCGGATTTGGTGTTTGGTCTACAGGAACCTCTCAATATCAGTGAAATTATCCGGTCTCTGCCATCGAGGTCAGTCTGCGATAGTCTGCTCTCCCAATATTTTAATTCGCAATACATGATTATTCGTAAGATCCATCCTTCTTTTAAGAAGTGTTATGCTTACTGCTTTAGCCATTATACATCCACTCAAATTCCAGAAGGAATATGAGCAATTCTGGCAGGATTCGTCCAAATCCCCTACAATCTGGATTGGCCTTCTATTCGCTATCCTCGGCCTTGCCACCACCCTCCGGCAGACTACAAATTCAAACACGCCCATCGAGTCTGGAGCAAACTTCATTTCCCCCAAAGCTTTCCGACTCAGAACCACGCAATGCCTCGTTCTGGGGAACTACTCTACCGCTAAAGCTTATGGGCTAGAGACACTGGTACTGTATCTTCAGAGCAACTTGGTCGGGCTCGCAGACTCGCAAATCAATCTCTGGTTTCTCATGGGCATCATTATCCGTCTGGCAATGCGCATGGGGTACCACCGAGACTCGAAGAATCACGATAATATCTCGCCCTTTGAAGGCGAAATGCGACGGCGAGTGTGGGTCAACATCTACCAGCTGGATGTATTGATGTCTTTTCAGTTAGGTCTCCCCAGCATGATCCCGACAGACTATTGCGATACCGAAGCACCACGAAACCTCCATTTCACGGATTTCTTTCCAGACACCGCCGTCTTACCACCATCGCGGCCCCTGTCAGATCATACCTCAATCTTGTACACCATTGTTAAAGGGAAGGTAATGGGGGTATTCAAAAAGATTGTCGCCCACTCGCAGTCCCTTTCTCCACCTCCTCTAGAGACAACCATCATGCTAGACATAGAAACGCGCGAAACCTACACCAACATCCCCTCCAACTACAAAATGCTAGACGTCAGCCGCTCCTTCATGGACACACCGAGCATCATCATGAAGCGATGCAGCATCGAGCTCCTCTACCTAAAAAGCATCGTCGTCCTCCACCGACGCTTCCTCAACACAGAGACATCAGATCCGAAGTACGCGAAATTCCGCCGCAGCTGTCTCGACGCAGCGATGGACATCCTGGCCAGACAGGCGGACCTGCATCGAGCATCCCAGCCCGGAGGCCAGCTCTACGACGATCGGTGGATGCTATCGTGGCTCGCGGCGCATGACTTTTTAGTCGCCTCCATGGTCGTATGTCTAGAGCTTTCAGAGTACATGCGGACCGCTGCTGCGCCCAAACCCGCGGATTATGCACGCCAGTTGGAAGCCCTGCAGACATCGCAGATGATATGGACTTCTCGTACTTCTCACGATCCGGCATCACAAGAAGCGCGTACTGCGGCGCGAGTATTGGAGTTGATGATCCGGAAGGTTAAAGATGACAATATGGGTTATCCATCAAGCTCTGCACTACCTCGAGAAAATGACTTGTTCTTCGAGAATTCTGGTTTACCGTACGCTGAGCCTGTGACTGAGATGATTGATGGATCGGAGAATTTGGATTGGGTAAGTACAGTCTCAATATTTACCTTCCAGCTGGATGTGACGGATATTATCTCTAACGCTTTATCGGTAGTCGCTGCTGGATCAATATTTCCAGAACACGGAAGGACTTCAAGACTTTACTTCATCGCTTGATCCTTATAGCGAAGAACAGATTGAAGATCTATTTCAAAACTTGGAACCGGATGGGACGGGTTGAGAATTGGGCATGTTGCAGATATTGGTTTTATTAGAGAAGTGTTTTCAATATGTAACACACTTGCAAAAGTGCCAAGTTATTATTAACTCCTACAGTGTCTTGCGGCCATCTCCATCAAAGCCCAATGCTCCTCATGCTAGAGAGATAAAAAGCGGCACTCACTATCGTCAACTTTTAATGTCCCACACCAACTGGCACATTATAAATTAGTGCCCTTTTTCCTATCTACCCCAAGCCCTCCTTCTTTTTGTAGAGACGGCCGTAAAACACTATAGGAGTTACCTCGAGACCTAAGACTCATCCTTCCCAGAAGTCTATTCCAACAATACTCCGACTTATAAGATCTTCACGTAAATAATCTATATAAACTCTTTAATAATTTCTACTATACTTCTATTATCAACCAATCAATATTGCATATTAGGGAATAGTGTACGACACATAAAAACGCGACCTACGGAGGTATTGCATAATACATGATTGTTTTCGATAAAGATAGTGTCAATCATGCTTCTTTCCGATGTCAATCTCGGCATTTTCTTTTGTGGTGTTTCGCTAATGCATCTATCCTCTCTTTGAACGCCGCTTCCCTCCTCCACACCTGCTTCCGCGTTGCGACTGGTCGATAGAAGGATAGGGTCCCCGCCAAAGGAATACTCGTACGCTAGTAAATGCTCCTCGTCCTCTGACGGGTACCCGGTCTGACCATCGGCTATGCTTTGCCTACCGTCTTTCATAGTCCTCATCTTCCTGATACAGATGGTGAAGGAAGGATATATCATAACCAATACGATACATCGCTGAAAGGCGAACGCTTGTAATGTGGTTGGCGGCTAGCAAATAGTTACATCGATTAGCGTAAGCACTTGTAAAACCTTCCGAAATGGGATGAATCAGTTGGTGGTGAGTGTTTGGGACAAGGGCTGAAACTTACTGCACCGCAGAGACCAATTATTTGGAAGAGCAATCCTAATTTAGGCACCCGTTCGTGCATGAAATCTGGAGGCAGTGAGTACCGGTAGGAACATTTTCACTTGGCTACGCGTTGAGGGCAACTTTCCTGCCGCAGCGAGGGCCATTCACGCGGGAATCAGTTTAAAAGATGGTTCTATTCTCCTCATTCCAATAATTCTTATGCCCAAGAGATCATCAGACACTTCTATTCAACACAATCCCTAAAAAGAAGTCGCAGGAGATACACCACCACGACTCTAACCACACGATGTTGCGCGTTCGGTGCCACCAATGGCTACATCGCAGATGCTCCTCACTCCAAATCGCATCTCGCTGCTCCGGTTCAGTCGCTCACTTAACACCTGCGCAACTGCAACAGTACAGCGCACATCTGGAAGCAAAAGCTTCTCGACAGCCAAGCCCGCCGAGCCCGGTCCTACAGAAACCGCCTGCGCCAGTTTCTTCGACCGCTAATCTACCACCCAGGATCATCGACCTGGGTTGCACTTGAGAGCGACAACCGAGAGAGCGGTAGTGTGCTGAAAGTCGTATCGTGGAACATCGATGGGTTTAGCGCTGGGACTGAGGCTCGGGCAACCGCAGCACTAGAACATCTTCGAGGGCTTTTTGGAGAAGTACAAGATCCATTCGTTGTGATGTTTCAAGAAGTGCGTCGAGAATCGCTTCAGGTGGTGGGTTATCCTGGAGAGCCCCTGGGTGCAGCGGGATTTCGTCCTCTCGAACACTGAGGCTCCTGAGTCTCTTTACACGAATATTCCTGGGTATTCTTTCATCTTTAAACGCTTCGATTGGAGAGCTGCGCCGTATTTTTCGCTCTTCATGATGTCGAGAGATCTGGCAATAGAAAATTGCTTCCGTGTCCCCTTTGTGACTCAGATGTGAAGGGATGCTCTCGTGGTTGACATCCCTGTATTCAGCTCTAGAGAACAGACCGAATCGAATGAATGTCTTCGCCTTTGTACGACACATCTAGAGTCTTTCTGGAGCGGAAAGGCCTACCGCCCCGGCCAGCTAGGTCTGATTTCCACTTTGCTGAAAGGGGGGCCCCCCATGAAATCCAGGATTGTGGCGGGGCTTGTGGGGGGGGAATATGAATGCAATCGACCGGCCGGAACATGACTTCCACAGGGCGATCGATGTTGACCTGCAAGATGTCTGGGAAGACGTCCCCGCACCTCCAATACCGGCCCGGAAGCCATTCCAAAGAGACTTCTCCTATGGCCGCGCAAGAGGAAATACGTGGAGATACCAATCAAACAAGTCTCGAGAGCGAAAGCGGATGGACAAGTTCCTGTATACCGGGTCGCTCGAAACCGTCGCACTTGATGAAGCCCAAGATGTTACAGGGAGGCTAGGGCGACTTGGTATTGGGTTGAAAACAGAGTTAGACATGTGGGAGAAAGAGACCGTGGAAAAGCTTGTCGTACGGGGAAAGTTGGTAGAGGCCACGCAAGCGATATATTTCCCAACATCAGGCTGCGCGTCTGCGAGATATGAGCTTGCTGGGCCAGAAGGAGTTAGTCCGCACGAGGGTCAACGCCTGGGTTAGCGACCACTTTGGAATCACAGTTGGTGTCAAAGTTCTCAGGGAACGGCTGTCAGCCTCATGAAATGTCCAACCAACCTTCCCCTATCTTTCCCAGAAACTCTTGTCGCTGTTGAAGTCCGGCCTGGCTCGGGTTTGGCTCACCCACAGCGCAGGCTATAGCAGCAACAGCTCAGGTCCAAAGACGGAAATGCAAAATCCTCGAGTCGAGATTCCAATATCGAACTACCTGTTCCTCCGCCGGAATAATAGCAAGTCATATCTATGATGTAGGGTCCATAGAATGTGAAGAAGTGACACAGTGTAAAAAGTATGTTTTTGCCCGCACTATAGAGCGGTGAGCTTATTCTCATACAAAAAGGCCGTTTTCCTCTATGGCAGCTAAGGAGCCCGGAGCTGTTTCAAGAGCCCTATAACTCCTAATATTTAAGGCCTTATCGACTTTTAATGTCCTACCTTACTTGGAACATTATAAGCTAGTGCTGCTTTTCCTATCCACCGCGAAGTTTCTTCTTTTATAGAGAAGGGTATAAAATACTACAAGCTCCCAAGACAGCTCCTACGCTCCTAGGCTCTATCCCAAAACCTAGCTTTTTACTATGCTAATAGGTCGGTTCCAGACTCATAGTTGTATGAAAGCGGAAATGCCAAAGACATATGTTTCCAAGGCTTCGAGCCATCAAATCTTCACCTAAATGATCTATATAAATTGTTTAATCATTTCCACCATACCTGCATCATATGGTCTTTTCTGTTGCGCCTTTTGCAAAGCTCCATGTGTATCAACTCCATTCTCCAGTAGAAATTTCGCGCTTTCAACTGCTCCCGCATCAATGGCATGATGCAATGCATTTCCAAGACGCATATTCATATAACACCATTCATCGTCTACACTTGGGTCATATCCAAGATCCATAAGGTGTTGCAGTACCGGAATTCGCTCTGCACCCCGGGCTTTGCAGCCAGCAGCGCTGTGTAGCGGTAGGCTGTTCTCGGGTCTGGCGCCATACTCGATCAAGAGGTCAATCACCTCGATTGCAACTTCTGGGTCTTGACAAGCAGCGTGAGCAAGGGGGATGCCACAATCGTAGTCCTCGGGGCCTTCTACGGAACATTGGAGGCCCCAGATTTGGGCCAGCTCCGTGCTCGAGAAACCATCTGGTATGGTCTACCGAGTATAGAACTCTTCTGCATCTGGAATAAGTAAGATGTTTGTGGGACCTTTAGGCTCGGGGGGTTTACATCAAGGTACCCAACGAATAACTGGAAGGGCTATTGATATCCCAGCCATCTTCGTACAATATTTTGAACGCTTCCAGCGGTGCACGTCCATATGCCACACCGTAAACCAAATGCTTCTCAATTTTGGCACCGCCTTCGTGGAGGAGGTAGTAAGCGACCTCAGCCTGGACATGGACGAGGGCGAAGTATAGACATTTTTGGATCTGAGCATGGGACAGATGTTCGGAGTTTTCCGGGTTTGATATAATAGACTTTACGGTATTAAGGTTGCCGTCTTGGAAGGCCTGCTTGAGGGGCGCTTAGGGGGCCTTCTCCCAGGGCTTTTCGATGATTTCTTCAATGTACATGTTCTGGAAAGGTTTGTAATAGAAATCCTCGTATGGTAGCCCTGGTTCGCCGCGGGGATCTGTTAAAGGGAGAGCGGGGTATTCCATTGTTCTATCGCTGTCAGAGTCGGAGAAAGATATGCCGCTCAACTTCCTTGGTAGGGTTTCATCGTCAACGAAGGCCGATAGCCAGCGGGGTGCTGTGTCTTTTGTCTTCTGTAGTTTGTGGATGCGTGATATTCCATAGGTGTTCGAATGAGAGTATAAATCCTCGATCTAGCTGTGGCCATCTAGACTCTCCAGCTTCTCGTCCAAATCATTAGTAGTTTTGGCTCACATGACTTGAAATTGTCACCTTGATGAAGCAGCCCACTGAACACTAATTCCGGCTAACTTCGATAGTAAGCTAAATACATCTAAGCGTTTTTAGCCAAACCTCCCTTTAATTATTAGCTCCTATGGTGTTTTACGGTCCTCTCCACAAGAAGAAACCTCGCGGTAGACAGAAAAAGCCGCACCAATTTATAATGTGCCCGGTAGCCTGGGACATTAAAGGTCGATGAGAATAAGTGCCGCTGTTTATATCCAGCAAACTCAGGGGTTCTTGGCGGTCCTTTATGGGGTGACCGTAAAACACCATGAGTTAAAACGAAAACATTCTCGGCTACGACATAGTGTTATCGCAAATGTGGTATCCTTATGGCGGCTAATCCTGTTTGAAGAATACCATGCGCCTGAACATACCTAATTACCTGATCCCGGATATGATATTCAGGGGCTCGCTTAGCTTCCTGTCTCTTGTACTGTACAAGTATGGTGTGTATATGTCTATTGATTATCGATCTCCGGAACGAGGGCCTTTATTCTTGTCTAGAGATAATGGTTTTCTCCCTACCGGAGTACATGAAGATTTCACACCTAAACTGTTCTGATATGGAATAGAAGTGCACATGATCTAGCAGCCAGTCTGTCGATTCCAATCACTTTCATCAATGTTCCCTACCAATAGAAATATGCTTAACCTTCCTGAGCGTTCACCAAGCAAGTCATAAGAGCCAGCCCTCCATTTTGCGTCTCTACAGTCCTCCCCCTCCCTCGATCATTCAGGTCCGAGGCCGAGCCATTCACCACAGGCGTCATTCCAGCAGCTGGTACGGGAGGATTGCTCGGAAGTCTCCAAATACGATTCTGGGGGATCCCTTTATTCATCACATCCGCCGCCCCAGCCAAGGAACTCGTCCAGCCCGCCGGAACCGTATAACTTGGGTCCCACCAACCTCCATAAACACCTGTCGCATTCCTCGTCGCATATGCATACTGAGCATTATGCAGGATCCAAGGCTCATAGCTCTCGCACCGTGTCTGGTGAGCCTGTGCTTGCGCTGGACTCGCGTTGAAAATTACGCTATCGTTCTGGCTCTTTTGCTGACTCTCGTCCATTGCAAGTGGCTGGCAGAATAGGGTGAGGTGATGGAAGAATATCCCTTTGAAATTCTGCGCATCTTGGCTACAGCTTCCGTCTACATCGCAAAAGTCTTGCAGTATGCCGTCCGAGCCTAAACCAGTCCACGTTCCGTTGGACGAAGATTGCCAGCCCGTTGCGTTGATGACGCTTTTCATCAAACCATAACCGTCGGTGAGGTATGTTTCATTTCCGGTGGCGTCCCAAAGTCCACGGATGCCGGAGAGAAGAACTCCCTGGTTGTAAGTGTAAACGGACTCGTCCCTTGCATCGCACTTTCCAGTTCCAATGGAAGTAGGACTCGTCCAATTTGTGATGTGAAAGCCGTCAACATATAGTCCTTGAGCATTAGTCATGTTGCTTGTGGAAAGCCAGTCGTACTCCTTCATCGCGGCCTCGAGGTATTTTGGGTCGCGTGCTTTGACGGGCGAAAGTGCTTCAGAGGAGTTATAAGTGCTGTTTGGAACGGAAGAGGGATTTGGGTTCGAGTCTCCTGGAAAGTAGAGATACATTCCTATACTGGAAGCGACGAAAAGTTGGTTTGTGATGGCGTTCTTGTATGGGGCCAGCTGGCTTGTCCAGAGCATGCCTCCACCACACAGCGTCGTGTTGTATCCTTGCGAGACAATATCCCAGAATACACGGGCCCTGTGTGAGAAATCGGGGCTGTATTTCTGTCCTTCAAAAGTTGCGTTCATGTTGGAGTATAAGTTGATGAATTTTATTCCCTCGAGCCATTCAAGAATGACCCATTGCTGGTCATCGTATTTCTCAGTGATCAGAGAAGTGGTATTTTCACCTGTGTAGAAGGCCGCGGCTTCGGAAAAATACTTTTGTATTTCACTACTATACATCAAGTCTTTGTATGTAGCCATCATGCTCAAGGTTGTGAGGAGATGGGTATTAAACGTCGCTCTAGTCCAGTCAATGCCATCTGGCCACGTTGAGGTTGATGAGTACCAGAATAACGACTGCATCACTTCGAGGGCGTTTATCATTGCCGGAAATGAAGAGGTGTCATTTTGTAGTTCCCGATGAAATAAGGAGTTTCCAGAATTGTGTGGTGCTGTATACGAGTTTGCAATTTTTGGGTCCTCTACACCCCGAATTGGGATTAGTAAGGAAAGAAAGGAGAGAAATATCCCAAGGTTTAAAAAATTCATCTTTGAAGTTCTCAAATGTGCATCTCAGAAATGAAAAAATTCAACAGAGAGGAACGGAAAAAAGTTAGAGTTAAGGATGGAGGGAGAAATGGGTGAACATTAGTCAAGTGCTATTGCAGGGTGACACCTAGTCGGGATCCATTATCATGTACGCTTTAATTAACTCCTCTAGTGCTCACGGCCTTCTCCATATAAAAAGTTGCTACTACTCTCGCGGTGGATACACCAGATAGGAAAGAGTAGCTCCTGGTGCTCCATATTATAATGTGCTACGCGGGGTGGGACATTGAAAGTCAATCATAGTAAGTGCGGATGTTTTTTCTATCTAGCATATGGAGCATTAGGCTTTTTATACAAGTAGAGAAGGACATAAAACTGGGAGTTAAGAGCGGCGAGTGCTACAAAATAACTAAATAGTAGCTGCAGAATGCTCATCACTTGACGTGTCAGCGCCTTAGCTTTGGTAGTACATGATCTGATTAGTGCTTATTTGGGAGAGACACGCCACTTCGGAGAATACTCAAAAACTTTGAAATAAGATTGAAAGTTGAATTAATATATAGAGGAGGTAATTGAAAACAGAATAAGCTTAGCATGCGGGTTAGGGAAGTTCTCTTGAAAGTTCTTAACGTATCTTATTTGCCTGAAATGGCTCACTCGGAATATAACGAGGACTATCTGTACTATATTCTTGTGGCCGGTGGACAGAGTTTTTAGCTTCTAAAAAATAAGAGCCTTCAAATCAGCCGACCCCACGGATGAATAGTTCCGAGGTGTAGCGTTGCGGGGTACACTTTCAACGCATTTTGGCATAGGAAACTTAGCAAGAGCTTAAAACTTATATATAAGTGATTAATATAATTTCTAGAGGTATCAAATGCAGGAATCAAGAGTTTACATCAGAAGCGAACCTAATAAAGTTTCTCGGTGGACGGAAGCTCCCCTAGTGCAACGCGGGTCAGCCCGTAACCTTATTTAATAGAAGCTTAAGTAAGGTGAAACCGAGACAGTAAAGTGCGTCACTATATTTGGGTCAGAAATAGACTATCTATAAGTTTGTAATGCTTGCAAAAATCTATACTCTCGAGTACGGCATTTCGAATAGTTGGCTTCAGCACAGCCCTCAGTAGCATACAGTCTAGTTTCCGGCTTTTAATTACTATCAAATTAAACAGAATAGACTTCACAAATACTCGCTTTCGAAATCGACTTAATTCGATCGTAGGGTGAAGAAAACCTCATTTTTGCATCAAGGCTTCTGCTGTCACCACAGAATGATTAGATGCCTTTATTATCCTCAATCAATGTCTGATTGAACAGCTATGCCTCTACCTTCGATCCACTCTATATAAAACTCAAAACACTGCCCAACCTCCTACCCCTATATCCCCAAAATCTCTAAGTGGTGGATTCTTTCCTCCCTCAAATAAATTTCTTTCGGTTGAAAACTCCATGGCCACTTTCAACCCTTCTAGCGTCCTCTTTTGCAACTCTAGACTCGTTGGCCGATCATCTGCCTCAAACATCATACACTCCATAATCAAATCCCTTAATTCTCTCGAATATAAGCTTGCAAATGGCTCTGAGAATAGATCCGCACCCATCGTATACTTGCCTACGTATTCAGGTTTCGTGAAGGGTTCTTGCCAGTACTTTCGAACCTTCATAGATGGGAAAGTCTGTGAAAGCGTGAAGTTAGCCATACTGCTTTGGGTAAGTTTCAAGCTCACCGTTCAAGGATTCAAGGATTCAAATGCTGTGAGAGACGTTCCTACTTGAATCTTCTGAAGTTATGTCTTACAGCTCTGAGATATAGCAGAATAGGAAATGAGTAGGGGTGTTAATAGTTATTCTTACTTCGGAACGCCGCATGCAAGCATGTATTATGCAGCCAAGTTGGTATATGTTTGAACAGGCCCCTTTTCGGGGAGACTTCAAGAAGGTGTAACTTTCCTGGGTATATCAGCATTTTTGTCAGTTCATCAAGGTGAAGAGATTAATTACAGGGGCGTTGTATCCTGGTGCTCCTCGGATGCGGTTTTCCGCCCAAACAGCTTTATCTGGAGGGTTTTTAGGTTCCCATTGCCCGTTACCAAAGTCCCCGAGCTACATCAAGTTCAGCTTCGTACCTGAATAGATATGTATCTCTTACCTTCAAAACCGGATATCGTTGATGATCGGGATCCTTTTGGCCTAGAAAAACTGTAGTATACTACGTAAGTGTCGAATTTTACACTCTCGCAGGATCACCTTACCATTATCCGGCTTCAAACTATTTCCCGTGCCCTGTTAGTTACCTATTCCAAATCAACAGGAAATCGGTAAATAGCTTACTCGTAATGCACCAACGTATCATCTAACCTCCCAAATAAAACAGGCTCAGAATCCATATCCTCAGTCCCCCTATCAACAACCGCTCCCCCCAACGCCAAACACACAAACATAGCCCACAAATCAACCTCCAGCATCTTTTCACCTGCCCCCATAAGACGCAGCAAATCCCCATTTGAACAATACTCCAAAAACATGCCCACAAGCACGCCTCCGTCCCCCAAATCCATACGCACCGGATCCCTATATTGCCTCACAATATGTATACTTTTCGCCTGGCTCAAGATTCCCATAAACCGGCTCTCCCGTAAGGGGTCCGAGTGGTTGAATGTGTAGGCTTGCTTGATCGCTACCTGGGTTACTGCTTTGGTGTTTTTGTCGTCGCCGTCGTACTCCCACAGTCCTACTACGCCACTTGCTCCTTTGCCGAGAAGTTTTATACCTTTCCAGCCTGCGCCGAGGATTGGGGCAAATTTATCTTCTCCATTGATGGTGATCCCGTTCATGGCTTGCATAAATTCCGTTGCCGACATTTTCAGGTCAATTTTAATTGAGATGTTTGGTTCCAGCGCGAAAGAGGCTTTTACGGGGTTGAGGATGTGCGTGAAAAGCTTTGTTGGGGCTTTGTTGGACTTCTACAACGGAAGAGGAAATGTGGATAAAGGGGAAGTTCTTTGTTTCAAAATGAATATTATGCTGCTATCTGCTTATCTTATCAAAATAATTCATTATACGAGGCAGTAGGTTCTGCATTTTTGGGGGGTGAGCTTATTCTCATATAAAAAGGTTGTTTTTCTCTATGGGAGCTGAGGAGCCCGGAGCTGTTTCGGGAGCCTATATCTCCTATAGTGTTTTACGGCGTATAGTAATGTACATGTGCTAGGTAGCGTGGGACATTAAAAGTCGATAAGGCCTAAACACTATAGGAGATATGCAAGCTCCCGAGACAGCTCCTATGCTCTTAGGATATATCCCCAAACCCAGCTTTTTACTATGCTAATACGTTAGTTAGTATGAGGTGTTAGTGGTGTTAGTGATTCCGCGATGAAATGTTTGCTTTGTAGATAGCTAGAACTTTGTTTTATGTAGATATTATACATGCACTAAAACACCTCTTGAGTAATTCTCCTAGCCTCGATTTCTTTTATATAAAAACAAGTATTCTGCCCCGAATACCGAGTACTAGCATAGGAAAACCACGTATCCCTTTATATTACGGGGGCGGTCCGGACACGAGCGAGTAAAACAAGCAAACGCAAATAGTCTAAGTGTGGTGAATAACTCGCATATGCTACGATAAAAGGAATTGTAGTATGAAAGTAAGCTGGATTACAGCAGCTAAAGATCAGACGGTCGGTCGAACTTTTGCTGTCAAAATATCATTTCAGTCAATCTCAGTTAGTCGTTCTCCCTATAAACTCTATAACCAGACTCAGACTTCAAGTTACTCTTGTTAAACCGAAGAATAAAGAGCAAAATCCCTCCATCTCCCCTATCATTACCAGTCCACGTATAAGTGCGACCTCAATCTGCCGCTTACAGTTACCATAAGCGCCTCAATAATCTCCCTAATGATTATTACCTAACTCATCAGACGCTTATTATCACTTATATACCCATAATACCCTAAAGACAGACCCCCGTCTGCTATTTAGTGAACTAATACCGGTAGTCAATTTACTAATTATACGCTTGCTCACTCAAACTCGGCATAAAAGCAATCCGAATAGTAACTTGTACTGTAGCTCTCAAGTAATCTCATCACTGAACAATTTACTCGTCTGGGGATTCTCCGAATTGCAAGTATTCACTTAACCTTTTTTGATATCTCTAGTGCTGCTCTGCTGTACGGAAAAGTAAGGACACATGGATTAGCCAGGACAGTAACTATAATTCTTACACATTTTCGAAGTCAAGTATACCTTCTATCTTGAATACAGTTCAATCACACTTCGAAACTCACCTCATCTATAACCTTCACAAACACACCTCCTCACCACAACCACGCGCTGGTGCGCTGGAAGCTACCTGATTGATTTGCCTCCTAAGAAGAAGCTGGTACGCGGATATCTGCGTAAAAACAGTCGTTCATTGAAAGTCCTGCTGTCAAGACATCGATTCAGTCATTCCCTTCTTCCTCTCACATCATCCCTCCTCGCGGGTTCTAAACTTACCACAAGTCCCGAGCTACTTCCACTCGAATTGACTTACACCGCCCGCGGCCAGCTTTAAGACTACGCAAGTGTTCTCGGCATATATTGTTGGCTGTAGTCAGTTGATAGTTCTAAGACTACAAATCCGATCTTTTATACTTCCTTTACTCCGCTCTGTACTTGGAGTCCTAAGCCTCCTCAACACTCATTAGGTATCTTAAAATCAAACACTCCCGAAAAGTACTATAAAATAAGCCTCTACCCAGCACCCTCTTTTTTCCACCAACATCAATAACAACAAATGAGGAGAACTTGGCCTACGAAGAAAGCCGTGCTTTTATTTAAACCTACCAGACCACGATATAGAAAGATAGCTGCATCTGTCCCGCATGTCTGCGAACAAGCAATTCAGTATGAGAAATATTATAAAATATATCATATCAAAAAAGCTTTGCTGTCAAAAAAGACATTCAGTCGTTAAAACAATCAAGAAAACATATTCACTTCGCTCTTAACGACTCTCCAAACCCGATGTTCAATTTCCCTTATACTTCTAGCTAGGCTTTAGGATTCTCACAGATGAATATATGCTTTGTCGGCCGGATTCAAGTGGGATTGGTGGACCTGATTCCCGTCCCTTGACCTAGGTTATAATACCGTTATATAGTAAATCAAAGGAGATGAGGTATTTATATAACAGCTAAGCAGCGAGTAAGGAAAGTGAAAATGGCACTGCAGCTATATCACAAGAAGTAGGAGATAGGCCAGGCATTAATAATATCAACAAGGCAATATTTCCTCTTAACTGGAATTCTAATAGATGGAATGATTTGCTCACCCCACGGGAGTTCTACGACCCTAAAGTCAGAAACTATAAATACAACTAATGAATCATCAAAGAAGAATAAGCATTTGAGTACAATTGATATTGACGATTTTAAGGATGTCAACGATCGCGTACGAGTAACTACCTTCCCTTCCCTTCCTACTACTTTCCTGACCTGGTGGATCATGGGGATGCAAAAAAGCGGTACAGAATCATCATCATTGCTTATTACACGTAGTAAAAAAACCCTATTTGCTGTCAACTCCCCATTTGCTGTCAAGCACTTCATTCAGCCGTTCGTTCCGTTCAAACACAAAACTGCGATGAAATATCCTCCCTTTTTTTAGAAAATTAGTATTTTATGATCAAGTATTACAAGTCAAGCGATGTTATGCGTACATCGGTATAAGGAACTAAAAGCTACGAGTGCAGACACACATGTTGCTAACGACACCGCTGTTAATCTTTTGAATTGAAAATCTAAGACAAGAAGGTTGTTTTCTAATTATATTTATACAGAGTACAGAAAAATCGTTATAGAACTTGCGAGAGCAAGTCTAGACATGAATCAAAGTGAATCTGCAGTCACAAGAAGTGCAAAATTCTACGGTCTAAAAGACCCAAGAAAAACATCAAGCATTTTCTCCTCACGCAAGCTAATTATCGGGAGCACGAAAACGAATGTGCGGTCCCCTGGCCGCAGCTGATGCGGTAGTAAGATGCAGAACGCAAAGCCCGTTTTTATATCCTGGAGTAGATAGGAAAACTCGCTCTGAAGTTAAGTGTTATAAAATATTCATTTTATTAGACAGTAGTCTTTGCTGTCAATATCCCCATTCCTATCATCCACCCAGCTAACTACCCGACGAAACCCATCACACTCAAAGCATTCCTTCCTTCCTCCCTCCCCCGCTCCCTCACAGCCGTCTTAATAACCCACCCAACTTACACACATCACACCAACCCTCCACCAACCCTCCACCAGCGCAAGCGCAAGCCATGCCATTTTTGTTGCGTAGTGTCAGTGCTAAAGATTCAAGAACCTATCTTTTAAAATCTCCACGATTTATAAAGCATGAAGCAGCGCTACGATTGCGAAAGTAACCAAGAAGGAATTAAACATTGACGTCAGTCTTGAAAACTCACCCCTTCCTTATACCACCCCCCCTCCACCACTTCCCCATCCAACTTTCATTTTCATTTTCATTTTCAACTTCCACTTCCCCTTCCCGCGCTAACATAACACAAACCCAATAAAACATAATCAACACCTCCTTCCATACATTCACACAAACACACACACACACACGCACAAATTCCAAAGAAAACAAACTCGCCTTTCTTTTCCCTACTTACCTACCATTATCCCATCCCATCCCATCCCATTCCACAGCATAGCATAGCTTAACTTCCTACAATACACTCACTCTACACTCTCCCTCCCTATCCTATCCTATCCTATCCTATCCATAAACCCCTCACAACATTATCATCCTCCCATCCCCCATCCCACATACACTCACTCACCTACACACACTCATCCCTTTATAACTTGACACCAAAATTATTATATCCCCTAATCCTAAATAAGATACAACCAGTTTCCGTGTCCCCATCTATCTCCTTGAAAACAAATCGTATTCGCTGGTCCTAGGGTGCGTACATCAAGAGAGCGAGAAAAATGCTAGGGTACTGTAGAGAATCTAGAATCTAGAATCTAGCAACTAGAAACTAGGGACTAGAGACTAAATGAGTATCTTCTTGGTGGATGTGATAAGTGGGAAGTAGGAATTATTTGAGATTAGATGAGTAAGGCTGAGAGTGGATAGGATTGTTAAAAAGGTATTTAGAACTTCACATCGGAGTAGACAGGAGACCTTTCAAGAGATAAGACAGGAGGTATTTCAAGGTTTTTTATTTCATAACATATATCTATATACAAGCGGATATATTTATCTTCCACCAAGAATCAAGTCGAGTTTCCTTCATAACACCATAACATCGTTGCTGACCCCAAATATTTTACCCAGTAGTTATCGCAATAAATGAAAACAGGTAGACTGATGTAGTATAATGAGACAACGCCACCTTGGCCAGTATTGTATAGTAAGGGAACGCTAAACCGCAGCAAATGAAACCAACACCAAGAACAAGTCAAACAGGAACTAAAAGTTCACAGTAAGAATCGCCAACCGCTCAGCAACAGCATCCATCTCAGCCGCTAACCGTTCTATCTTCCTCATACACGCGTCATCATTACCAGATGAAACGACGAGTTCATAGCTCGAAGGCTTAGCAGTGATGTCGATGGTACTGAGGTCGAAGGAGAAGTCTTGAGGTTCGGTAGCAGGGGTAACGGGAGTGGATGAAGCAGACGAAGTGAACAGAGCAAAGGTAGGGTCGGAGTCAAACTCCTCGTCCACGACCTCGACAACATTGGCTGGTGCTTCCTCAGCGGTAGACTCAGGCACGCGTTCGATAGTCGGAAGCTCGACCTTCTCGTCATCACTGGCAATAGCAGCAAACGAGTTGGTAGACTTGCCGGAGAGGAGCTCAGTGTCGATGGTTGTCTCTGGGAGGCTCAGACACGAGAAGACTTGGGGTTGGTAAGAATATGATCCGTCTGAACCGAGGTCGAGCATAGAGAAATCCATGTTTTGCTCAGGGATCATGGTCATTCCAATGTGTTGTTGCTGGTGTTGCATTTGCTGAGCTGCGTATGGGTTGACATCCTTTCGAACTTGGCGTTGTGCTTGCTGTTGTTGTTGCTCAACCCGGGGCTGGGTCACTTGCTGGGCGGTTTGAGCTGCGGCTGGGTTCTGGGACAGGGTGTCCAAGAAGCCGGAGAACGAAGGGGACGAGAGGAGCATGCGGGTGAGGTCTGAAAGACGGGTGTTCTCCTCCATCAGAGCTCGGTTGGTGGAGCGGAGATCTTGGTTCTCGTTAACCTTGCCGGCGATCTCTCCTTCAAGTTGTCCAATGTATTCTGGAACGTGTTAGCTGTTGTTGATTCAATTTCGAAAGAATATTCTTACCCTTCCTTCTTGAGCGGAATGCGCGTGCGGAAACTTTGTTTCGTAATTGTCTTCGCTCCTTGCTGCTGAGCTTCTTTCCTTCCTCACTAGCCAGCAACCTCTCATCCTCATCCATCTCCTCTTCGTCCTTGCGCATGCGATGTGCGTGAGACATGTTATCCGGAGAATGAGAGCGGTTGTCCTCAGTGCCAACGCTGTTCTGTCTCATTGAGTTGAGAAGCTGGGAGATCTTCTCTTCGACAATAGGATCGGTTGGTGGGTGGGACGCTCTTGGTCTTTGAGATGATTGTCTAGCCTGTCCACCCATAGCGTTTTGTCGTTGCTGTTGGATGATCTGTTGTTGTTGCTTTTGTTGGGCCTGTGCCTTGGCCAGGGCTTGCTGTTGGTGCATGCCAGGCCAGAGACGACCGACATTGCTGGTGTGAGTTGGGGGGCCAGATGAGACTGGGAGTCCGTCATTGGAAGAACCAATTGCGCTCGGGTCCACGAAATCGTTTGATGACTGTTCGGGATAGAAGAAGGCTGGCTCAGGGTTAGGCGATCCGAATTCCATGTCGATATCGGATGGGTTGAACGATCCATTTCTTGTCGGAGCGGTGTTGAAGTCGACAAAGTCATCGCTCGGGCTGAGTCCAGACAAGTACCCTTCACCGAATCCATACTGGCTGTTGATGTGTGCGTTGGAGGAGTTCACGGCCAAAGTGTTTGCAACGGCTCCCTGTGGAATGCCGGTTTGCTGTCGGTAGAGATCATAGTTATGGCTCGGACCGGACAGGCTGGGTTGACTCGATGGCATGGTCGGTGGCGTGTGGGATACAGGTTTCGTCAAGAACTCGCTCTTGGTGGCACAAGGAGAGATGGATGGAGATGAGTAGGACACCTGCTCGTAGCCCGAGAAGTCGATTAATGCATCCAAGGGATCGAGACAGCCGTTCTGCTGAGAATTGGACGTCTTCATGGTGGAGGTGGATTGTTGAGATGAGGTCGTCATGATGGCCTCGGTGATGGGAGTCGCACTCAGAAGGAGATGGTGTAACTGTTGATTGTGTCGATGAATGAGTGTATTGTTTGATGTTATTCAGAGTTGATGACTGAGGTGAGTGAGTTGGTTGAAATGTGTTTTGTTGCAAGAGTGCGGGCGGGTGTTTCTGTTTTGATGGGGCAGCCAGGAGATTTGGGGGATATTTGGGTAGGTGCCTGGGGGATATTGGATTTGGCTAGGTACTCCGTGGGCTTGGTTAGAGGCGACGCGCGTCCAAAAAGCTCGGAACCTGGGCCCGATGCCGATTTAAACTCCGACCTGCTAAGAGCGACTACTGATTCCGCAGCACAGCACGCACTTGCACTTGTTCGTATTGCCGAGGGATGAGCTGAATAGCGAGGGGATGGCAGGTGTGATTAGGAGTAGGAGTCGAATAGATGTTCGTCGAGTAGGTATCTGTCAAGTCTGGTAAAGCTCTGTATTTGATAAATGAGCGATGAAGAGACAATGAGACAGTCAGCGTTGGAAGGGTAAAAGCAAGAGGGTTAAGTACATCGGAAATGTATAAAAGCCGGGGGCCATTATTATTATTACTATTACTATCTCATCTTCATATTTATTATTATTATGCTTCCCCGTTCCTTTCCAGGTTTTGGTGAGACGCCCCAATATCAGACTCGTTCATGCACGCTTCAGTGCACTGCCTCAGAATGGCCACGATAGGCCTTGGAATTCCATGAGTGAGCGTCTCTCGTCCACCAACCATAATCCCGCGTTTACTCTTTGCTCCGACCCGCCGCGTGGCAAGATCCTTGCCCCTTCACAACGGCCTCCTCCAATCGCAACTCTAGATGAGTCGGTCAATTCCGACGCCGACAAACAGGCAGTACCCGCCCACCTAATTGGTCGTTTCGTATTGCTTATTTGGGTGCTTAGCCCCCGAGAGGCCGGGTCTAGGTCTAGGCCTGTTCTTTCTTCCATTCTTCTTCGCTACTCCTTCTAGCGTGTTTCCTGATACAGCCGAAATGTCCATGTGGGTACCAAGGAAACAGGACAACTTTGTTTCATGTTTCTTTCATAAACGCATAAACGTCTGTAATTGTCCAATTGTCCACTGCGGAGAATATACCGGTACTTGATTGAGGCTTATTCCCAGTGAGTTGTTGACAGCTTGACACGCCATATAAAGTTTTCCACTTGGCGTGGACATTGGGCGTGGACATAGGCGTCATAGGGGCCGACGTGGAGGAGATGAAGCCATCCCCATGTATCAAAGTCGAAAGTGCCTGATACCGGTACTCGAGTACCTCTCCTCTGTGGTCATGCTGTGGTATCGCTCACTCGGTAATTAGTAAGCACTTGTTAGTAATTGAGAATTAGGTGAGTTCTGGAGAACAACAATCTACTTCCGTATATGAATCCCTCTCCACCTTCTCCTCCGCAGATTTTCAATCCTCGATGTGGCTCAACCCATCAATTGCTCACAAGAATCGTCTCACCAATTCAACATCAGATGCAGAGTAAAGAAGCACCAAGAGAAAATGTCCGCTTCATCTTGCCTCGCCCACATGCCGACACCCTAGTCCCAGTTCCAGTATAATACTGTAAACAGCCTCGCTCATCGCATCGCCTCAAAATGTCTCACTCTTTTGGGACATCCTTCTCCACTATTCTCCAGAAAAAGAACTCGAGCACAAAACTTTCTTCGAATCTGCATGCATGATTCATCAGTGCACCCTTCTGGCCTTATGAAATCCAAGCAGAGCGAAGATCCCGAAGATTCGTGAGAGTAGTGGACTCCCGACGAAAAGCCAAAATAAGCAACCGTCCTACCAGTATCTATCCACAAGGCTGATTACTGTACGGAGTAGTACGGAGGTAATTATGTGTTGTCTGTCTGTCCCCATCGCCAGAAGTTTCACGTTTCAACTTTCAACAGACCATGCTATAGATTTACATGCCAAGATATAATCTACCGCTGCTAATTATGGTGGTGGAGTTGCGAGGTCGAGATGATTCTAGTGTCCTTCTCTCAAATTCTCAAAGCTTCTCGCCTGAGTCGCCTTTCCCAAGTTCAACGAGCCGAGCCAACTACTCCCGAACAGAAAAAGCGGCACTCATCTTAAAGGCTTCTCGCCATTCTCGGTATACCACTCGGCAGAAAACAATTACTGTAGAATCACTGCCGCATTCGTTTTCCTGCCTACAGTAGCACGAGCCGGGCCCATGGCCTGACTTTTCATTCCGCTTCCTCGGACGAAATAGGGCTAGGACGAAGAGCCTCCCCATTTCATTCACACCGGCAGTTCTATCATGCACCGCCCACGATGCGAACCAGGGAATAGAACGAGAAAAAGCTTCCCTAGTTCGTCGGGAGTCACAGCTCAAAGCTTAAAAGTTAAACCCAATTTGACATTCCGCTAATCATGAACATCTCAATTTCAAAAGGAAGCTTAAAAGTTAAAGCGGAAAACTTCAAGTAGGGGTAATGATAAGCGACGTAGGTGGTCGAGCTTGTGGCTTAGACTTGGCTGTCCCTTAAGCTTTGGCCTTGGGGTCCGTTGAGGACCGAGAAAGTGGGCGACGGCGATGCGAGATTCTAATTTTGGAGTCGTGTGGAGAGTTTCGGGTTTTTATGCATACATATCACTGGTGCACCAGGTGTATGAAGTATGCGAACTGGTTTGATTGACGAGTGTCACGGGAAGCAGTATCTATCTTCAAATATCGAGAAAAGGAAAAAGCAAAGCTGCGAAGTCCATGTCTCATCTCTAGAGTCCTTGTTAGAAATCTACATACAGCCTGAAAGAATTTTCAAAGCCTCTTTCTCCAACTTTCAGTCAAGGAGTCACGTTATCTGCCCCTAGTTGTACAGTATACAGGTCCTACAACGTATGGTTACTATTTGCCTCACAAAGTCAATATACTACCGCATCTCTCGTCGAAATACATCATCCAAAGTCAGAACAAACAGCGTTCTACTTGTACAGAATAGACAATTGGATTTTAACAACAAAGCTGCATTTAGCAGCAATCTTCTCTGCCTAAAGTGTTTTCCGTTCACTTCGGTAGCACATGGAAGATCTATCTCAGCAATAAACTCTACATCCTTATAGCACTGTCAGCACGCATAACCACATCTCCTGCACCTACCGCAATTCTTCCACCAAGACCCTCCAGCCTCCCAGCCTCCTCAAATTCGAAATCCTCTAAACCAATCTAATCCATTACCCTAAATCCATCCCTTTCTTTCAGTTAGTAAACCCTAAAACAACATCATAAATCATACCAAGACAGCCATCTCATCTCAGCATATACACATTCATTTCCCATCTCATCCCCATCTCAACATTCCTATCTCAACACCCCCAGCACACAACACCATATCAACACCCCCCACCAGCCTACCGTCCACAACACCAACCAATCCAATCAATCAAAGTCATATACTATACCACCTACTCGTACACATATACATATACCCATCACAAACATCGCGTATTCCCCAACGAGAAAAGAATTATTAACCCACGTGCACGTCATCTCTGCAGCAAAGTCAGCCGCATCGCATTCCGCATTCCGCATTCCCAAACAGGAATACATCTCGAAAGCTTACTCCGTACAGCAGCATACATAGTAAGCGCTCCAGCGCTCCACCCCACAATTCAAGAACACAACACAGCTTTACTCCGTAATGTTTATATTTCCGTCTCTCTCCAAAGGGACTTATCAGGCTTCTAATTAGAGCGTAGATTCTCGCTAACCTCATAACTAGAATAAAAATAAAAACATCGATTAAAATACGCATTTAATCCCACTCACCAAAAAAGGGGAGCATTAACCTCAGGTACCTAGGTATAATACCATCAAATACATACCTACCTACCTACCCCACCCGCTAAATCCCACCTAGGAAATACAATACCTAAAAGCATCATAACTCGAATACCTACAAGCTACAAACCAACCCGCGTTTATCAACAAGCCTACCGTATTAGTTAATATAAAAGACCTAGTCTACTAACTTTCCCGACGGGGTAGACCTTAGCTATAACATAGTCTTATTTATAATGTGCTAGCTAGCGTGGGACATTAAAAGTCAACTGTATGGTCTTCTGCTAGGGACTGGTCTTATATCCTAACTAATACGGTGGAAATCATCCCCTCTGATCATTTCCCTGTTGTGTAACTAATGTCATCAAGCAGAGGTACAGTACGAGAAGCAGTGAGATGTGAGATGCGCAGTCAGTTATGGTTTCGAGGCAAATGCCCTTTTCAGCTTGGTTTGGTGAGAGTGGATCGGGATCCCATCTGCGTACACACGGGGAGGCGGTATGTATATGTAGGTTAGGGCTGGTGAAGATGCGTTGGGGGAGAGCTGGCATGGGTGGTATATAAAGGCAGAAATTCATCCATAAGTCTTGAGTTTCACACTGGTCCATCACGGATTGAATAGCTCTAGCTCGAGCTGACAACGATTGAACGAAAAGCTGACACGATGCTTATTCTCGCATCTTTTGTTTACTCCCTCGCCCTCGCCTGGGCTGCGCCCACTACCCAGGATCCGGGTTACGACTGTCAACCGGGACAGAAATGCTGGCCATCGCTGCAGGAATGGCAACAGTTGAACCAGAGCATCGACGGGCACTTGTACGAGACCGTCCCTATGGGAGCACCTTGCTATGAGAACTCGACATCGTTCAACGCAGAAACTTGTGACGTCGTGGAGAATAACTACAACAACAGCATCCCCAGAGGAGATTACTACGGCCAGACGTACTGGCAGAACTGGGAAGCTTGCGGCACGACCGGCTGTTCGCTGCTTTCAGAAAACCCATCGGAGAAATTGTACCTTACTTGCTCGTTGGGAAGACTTGCCTCATACTACGTCGATGTCCGCAACGCTTCGCATATTTCAGGGGCTCTGAAATTCGCACAAGCACATAATATCCGTATCAGCATCAAGAATACTGGACATGACTTCTTTGGCCGTTCATCGGTGCCGAACTCGCTCGCCATATGGACGCACAACCTCAACACTTTTGACTTCTTCACCAACTTTACCGCGTCAAACTGTCCAGCAGCCAATGGGAAGAATGTGGGAGAGATGGGAGCCGGCGTTGTCGCCGGAGACTCCTACCGCTATTTCAACACCAAAGGCATGGACGTAACGGGCGGCTACGAAGAATCCGTGGGGATAGCAGGCGGGTTCGGACAAGGTGGAGGAGTAGGTGACTTCACGACGACCTACGGTCTAATGGTCGACAACGCCGTAGAATTCGAAGTCGTTCTTGCATCTGGCGAAGTGAAGACCATCAACGAATGCAACGACCCCGGTCTCTTCTGGGCCATGCGTGGAGGCGGAGGCGGCACATTCGCCATCCTCACCAAATACCGAGTCCAACTCTATCCATCCCTCCCCATCCACACCTGGAACTTCAAAGCGAACTTCATCGGCAACCAAAGCCAAGCCCTCCGCTACGTCCTCTTATCACATGCCGAGAACCAGCTCGAATGGTCCAAACAGCTCGTTACAGGAGGCGCAGACTACTACCCCGAAAAAGTCTCCTTCGACATCGTCCTCCCCTACGCCGACGACGGTTCCAAGCTGAAAGCAGCAACAGCGAAATTCAACCACTTCATCAGCAACAGATCCGACATATCGGTCGTGGAAAACAGCTACATCTCCTTTGCAAACTACACCGATTACCTCGCCCTATCCACCGTCGATGCCAGGGCCACAGAACCAGCAGGCATATCCTCACTCCTGGCATCCCGCCTCATGCCCCGCGACGTCTTCGCCACCCCTTCCGGTATAGCTGCGCTTGTCGACGGCGTGATACACGGTATCGAGACAGCGCGAACGCTGTTTCCCCTCTCAGCCACGCAAGTCGTGTTCGAAACGCCAGTCTCGAATCCCGATTCCAAGAACGCGACGTCTGCGCACCCGGCTTGGCGTGATGCGATATGGCATATTATCCATGTTGGGGAGTGGGAGGAAGTGCTTGCTCCGTCTGTGCAGGAGAACGCTACGGAGGGGTTCTTGGGCATGTTGGAGCCGTTGAAGGCGTTGAGTCCTGGTGGAGGGGCGTATCTCAATGAGGCGCATTGGGGGGAGCCTGATTGGCAGGCGACGTACTTTGGGGCTTCTTATGAGAGGTTGTTGGAGGTTAAGAATCGATATGATCCAACTCATACTTTTGATTGTTGGAAGTGTGTTGGGTGGAGGGGGGAGTCGGATCCTTTCTACTCTTGTTATGAGCAGTGGTAAAAGCAGTCCGTTCGGCGGCTCCGTTCTGATGAAGATTTCAAGATGTGAGTTTTAAATTGGTTCTTCAAACAGAATTGTATTATTAGCCTCGAATTAATTGACTGCGCTCACAAGTAACTTACCTATCCATCTAAGCCGCTCATAACATCGACCTCGACTACGAGACAGCAAACCCGTTCATTCGTTAGTCCTTTTCTCATTCCCATTGGCGAATTCATTTGAGATATCGTACACTCGCCATCGGGTTGTGGAATTAGCATCACGCATGATTCCATTTCCAGTGATTAGATGCCTGGAAGCAACCAGGGGTTTGGGAGCATAAAGACCCTTGAATCTTGGAGCCTTGTGCTAAACTTGTGTCGTCGTCTTTTCAAATCCATCTTCTTGCGTAATCTGATGTACATGCATGTACATGGAAAAATCTAACTTGAAGTCTGGTCGTGGCTGGTGCCTGGATGCGCTGATTGCGTAGTATAGCACCTTCCCAATGCAGTACGCGGGGTAGCTCCAAGTAACGTCAACTCAAGCTTTGTTATTCTACTAATCTCATAAATAAACATCCTCAAGTTTCTGCCTTTCTTAGATAATTAGTAAAGTAGTAATATCTTACCTTATACAATGAAGTCTTTACTTTGGCTTCAAGCTCTCCTAGTTCCAACCTTTGCCATAACATCGCAAATCCCACTCGTCCAAGACGAGCCACCCCACTCAGACTTCACGGTCCACCAAAGCAGTGTATCGCCAGACCACTCAATCCGCATCAAGCGTCAGAATGCAACTCTCTGCAACACACCTGTAGACCAATACACAGGCTGGCTAGATGTCGGGGCCAAGCACCTGTTCTTCTGGTACTTCAAGGCCGAGAACTACCCCGCGTCAGGCACTGCATCAGAGCCGCTTGCTCTATGGCTCACAGGCGGACCGGGTGGCTCGAGTATGCTTGGCCTGTTGCAGGAATTGGGGCCGTGTTTGATTAATGAGCATGGGAACGGTACTGTGTATAATGAGTACGGGTGGAACAAAGAGACGGCGTTGCTGTTTGTGGACCAGCCTGCTGGAGTGGGGTTCTCGTATCTGGATGAAGGGGAACCTCTGCCGGGCGACTCGTTCACGACGGCTGCAGATGTGCATTTGTTCTTGCAGATGTTTGTGAGCCAGGTTTTCCCGGAGCATGGGGATGGGCCGTTGGTGATTACGGGGGAGAGTTATGCTGTATTTGTCCCGGTCTGCAGTAAAGCCCCACTGACATGGTTGTAGGGACATTATCTCCAGCGCTGGGTGCTCAGATAGTCAGCCAGAATGCCCTGCATCCAAAGCAGCCCCAAGTCCCTCTGAAATCACTGGCAATTGGTAATGGCTACGTGTCACCACTGGACACAGCATACGGCTACTGGGAGACCCTCTGTACGACAAACCCCGGCGTCAAAGAACCGGTCTTCAACTCAACGCGGTGCGACATTATGGCTGCGAACCTCCCCCGCTGCATGGACGTATCAAGAACCTGCTACGAGCACCCGGACCCCGCCATCTGCCAAGCAGCATCCACAGTATGCTGGTTCGGCGTCATCGAATTCTACGACGGGGAATCCTATGCCGGTGGTCGAAACAGATTTGACAGTACCTACTTCCAATCCCAACCTCGATACCCAACAAACCCACGCTAACAACCAAACCAGTAACTGCCCCTTGCGACATCGACAGCTTCTGCTACGCCAACACAGCGCTCATCCAAGACTACCTGAACCTCGACAGCACATTCCGCGCCCTCAACGTCCCCAAAGCCATCAAGAACTTCACCGTCAGCTCGGACGCCGTGGCCAACGCCTTCCAGGCAACCAACGACCTCGAGATATCGCTCATGCCCGAGCTAACCTACCTCCTCGCCAACCAAATCGACGTGCTGATCTACCAGGGGAATCTAGATCTAGCGTGCAACACGGCGGGCGCGAAGCGCTGGACGGGTAATATGGCTTGGAAGGGACAGGCGGAGTTTACGTCGAAGGAGTTGAAGCCGTGGAAGAGCGGGGGAGCGGTGGCGGGGACGACGAAGGAGGTTAATGTACAGATGGTGGAGGGGGATGAGAAGAAGGCGAGGTTTGCGCTTGTTACTGTTGATGGATCTGGACACATGGTGAGTTTGATGAAAATTATCTGTGATGAATGAGCATGGTGTACTGAAGTGTATTTCAGGTTCCTCAAGACCAGCCGGCGGTGGCCTTGGATATGTTGAATAGGTGGCTAGCTGGGAAAGCATTTGATTGAGGACTGTTACCGGTAGCTTAAGGAGGAGGAGATTTAAAGATGATGGTCCAGAGACCTGCAGTACTTACAATTCATGCGTTGCGTTGCGTTGACTCGGCTTGAATTTCTCGGACATCCGAACTGCGATCCTTCTTAAACTCTCTCCCTCCATACTCCCACTCCACATACTCCCAGCCTTTACAAATTACACGCACCTTTCACTTCGTTTTCGCAAACTCAATAGCCCTGCGTAGAGCAGTTTAGCGGTCGGTATGTATTCAAGGACAAGGACCACCAAGTCGGATACCTTAGCTTGTAGCCTGAATTTTCATTCCGCTGTTTAGAAGCTAGATATTAAGAGTGTTGCTGTATTATTAAAACCTTGAGTCGTATTCGTGTATTATATAAAAGCGAAGAGTTTGGATTTGGAAGATACTAAAATACCTAGATAGTACAGATCAATGTCCTACGCAGTATAAGATATTGAGACTCGGTGCGATTAGATAGGGAGGTTGTTTACAATATCTCAGCCTAGAATTTACCCCTGAGGCCAGACCAGGCCAGACCATGCCCATAGGTACACTAAGCGAAGCTACCCCAGCCCAGGTAATTCCCGTGTCGTCATCGTCGTAGCTCCAACAGGCATCAACCCTTTATATCCCTTCTTCCCCTCCACACCTCCACATCCTCCTCTCCTCTCCACATCCCCATCTCCCAAACCTTCCCAAACCCTTTTTCCCACAAACAATAACAACACCAACATAAACACAAACACAACAACACCAACCACCAAAAACAAAGAACGCGAAAAAAAATGCCATCCCTCCCCAAAACCTTCTCCTTCTCCCTCCCCCTCCTCCTCCTCAACCTCTCCCTCCTCTGCCTCACCACCGCAGCCGCAGCCACCGACTCCCTGACTACGGCTAGCCATGGCAATTCCTGGAAATTCGGCACCGGGGGTGGGGTTCTGGGGTTCGTGGTGTTGATTTTGGATATTTTGGTTTGGAGTATGTACCCTTCTGCTGCGTATTCTATACCTATCTATACCCATGCATATACTCATTCCCCTTATAATCCCATCCATTTCCTTTGAATTTAAGTTGAAGTTTGAGGGAAAGTGGAGGTGGAAGCGGAGGAAGGTTCATTGGTATTGATGGTAATAATGCTAACGTATACTGTGCAACAGTGGAAGTCCTAAAATCCAACCGTCCACCATCGCATAAACTCCTCTGGTGCGTCATCGTGTTCATCTTCCCGATCGTGGGGCTGGTCGTCTATTGGTTGTTTTCGAATCGTGCGGCGCATGGTGGGAGTGGGGAGTATGAGACGTTGCCGTGATTAGAACGGGCGTGTGAGATTGATGGATGTGGGTTTGGTTTGGATGGTGGATGGAGAAGGCGTTTGTGTTGGATTGCATTTGGGGGTGGGGATATTGGAATGGGCATGGAAATGGAGGTGGAGGTGGAGGTGGAGGATTACATGTGGGGTTTCGCAGAGGGAATAGATGCACAAGCTACCTAAACGAATATCATGCAATGCAATGGGATTTTGATTTCCGGACTTGGACTTGGCTTGGTTTGCTTTCTGTTGAGTACTATTCTCGTCGTGTGAATTTGGGCGTAGGTGGATTGAACGGAACCTAGCTTCAAAACTCCCCTTTCCAAGTTCCAGCGCGAGAACTGAGACTTTGTAAAGCTAGGTAGGTACTGACCGATAGTGATGAACTCGAATCTGGAATGCAAAGTAATGGCTGTGGTGGACGGTAAGAGGAAACTTGGAGTTCGTGTTTGGTTCATGTGTTGAAGTCTTGGACTATACATATATATATTTACACGTTCTGCAAGAAAAGCGAGAGAGATTAGATAGGGGTGCATGAGGCGTGGAATTTAGTATAAAACTGGATGAAGTGCCAATACACAACACGACAGGCTGAACTAGTATCATGAAAACATCTCAGACCAGAATTAAATCCCATCTTCCCATCTCGAACCAAACGCAGAGCCAGCCAGGCGGAGGCAAAGTCCATTATTACAGCTTTGAATAAATTATATATAAAAGATTAACGTCTGGGGTATTTACTCAAGTACAGCACAGCACAACACAGCTCCGTATCCAACAATCCTTCCTCCTAACGCCATAACGCTCATGTAGCAGGATAAGGCTGCGGGCCAGTAGTGCCGTGGTTCCCAGCATGTGCATGTCCATTCATCGGCACCGATTGTGCGCCCGCAAGTCCTGTCCCTGTTCCCGTTCCCGTTCCCGTTTCCAACGCCGTGTTTTTAGAACCGGGCATATCAATCGAAGCCTCTTCTCCCTTCCCGTAGCCCGCTGCGAAAGGTCCGTGTGCGTCGTTATGCTGGATGGATTTCCACATGATATATGTACTGTTGAATTAAATGTCAGTTAACCAGTCATAGTTGTGTGTGTATATATATATAGCACGTTCCGGCAAGTTTAGGAGTAACTGACCTTGCGAATGATGCTATGACGCCAGGCCAGAGAAGAACCACTGATGTTACGCAATCTGCATTCTTCCTGTATATCGGATTCGGCTTTCCGTTCGCCGCGAACCAGTATTCGGCTTCAGCGGACGAGACGCCTGTGATATGCGCGCGGTGCGTCGCCACAATCACCTGTTGGGCACGTTCAGTAATCAGCATTTTGCATTACTCCGTACCTTGGATAAAAGAAATCCGGAACGCCCGGGAGGGGTAAATTAATTTGTAATCAACGTACAGTCATCGCCAGCGCATCCGCCAGAGCCATAACGGATATCACAATCGCGCTAATCTTCCACGCCAGTTTCACGGCCTGGCTCTCGTGGCGCTCGGGCCAGAATAGGTCGAAGAAGAAGCCGGAGCCGAAGATCGTGGCGACGGCTATGCCGATGAATATGTTGTAGGAGGCGACGCCGATGAAGTCGTTGTTTTGGACGAGGGCGCGGCCGTGGCTTCGGTGGGAGATGCCGTCTTGTTGGTCGACGTAATCTGCAGACGTGGAACGGTGTATTGTTAGTTGCGGTACTTGGTTGGGAGAGGGGTGTTGTGTTTTTTGGGGGGATGGTGGGGGTGTACCTACCTGATAATGCTGCGGTGCCGACGGATTCAGAGATGACGCAGGAGAGCATGGCGATTTGGTATACGATCATCTTCGTCTTCTGCAGGTGGTAGGTAGGGGCGAACATGTAGGAGCCCTTGAACTTCCCCCATTGCATGTCCTTCAGATCCAAGCCCCAGATAACCGGTGCCATGATGTTGGTGTTGATGTTTCCTGGTATTGTATCTCTTGTGCTGACTGACTGGCAAGGCGTGAGGGGATTAAAGAATGGAGGGGTAGTAATACTATACTATACCAATGCTTGTATAGAGTAAGAGGGGCGGAAGAGGGATGGGTAACAATCGCGTGCGGAATGCAGCGGCAGACTTATATATCATGCCATATCTGCCCTGCCCTGCCCTACCTACAAACAGGCCTTCTGACCAAGTGTCCGAGAGCCGCTCTGTCTCTGTCAAGGAAGGGAAGGGACAATCCTATTTCAAATCAAAGTTCGCGATGATATTAATACGTGCAGTTACGTCGAATCGCATCTGCCATTGGTCGTACTTTATTTTCTTGATGCCATTCGACGTCATCGGAGATCTGCTCCAGGATGCCAGCTAGTAACTGCCATGCCGAGGGAGATCCGACTGCCACTTCTTAGCAAATCGCAGGCCGTGCTTCCCGCTGATAGTCGTTGGTTTTGTCGTGGATCGTGTTGATCCGCCATCCGCTTTGGGCATTTCGTGTGAGGTGAGGCTTAAATGGTATGACGTATGCGCTATATACTGTAATACTGTGGCTGAAACTTGATGTGAAAGTGTATCTGAGCATCTGATATGCATATAAACTGCCGGACGGTCGAGTTCCTGCACTTCTTTGGTCTGGACTTCTCTACCAAGTCAGAGAACCTGTGTTATCGCCGCAGAACCAAGTGCCGTAGAGCCGCACGGATCTCATGCTGCATAATTGGATCAAGTTAAAAGTTGTTATCCTTTTTATCTACCGCTACGGAGTATGGTATGGATGTTTGATTGGGAGGAAACTTCTATATAAATTTACCTCCACACAGCCAACTTTTGTTATTCTCATACTCAATGAACGTGACCCATTGATACATCAAGTGTTTTGACACCAGTCCGCTATTCCAAGCGTCGGTACTTCTTTCCCCTCTAGATGTAGCAATATGAGGCTGGATACTAATGCTTCAAGCCCTATCAAAATGTAGAACGGATCCTTATCCTAAAGGAAAAATTAGTTTGAACAAAAACTAGGGAACGCACGTGGTATGGCGACTAGTAGATACGCGAGGTTAACGGCATTGATCCAACCCCCTTTTCTAGTAGGTAAACTGTAGAGCTTTATAGGTATAGTATTTTGCCCACTGAATTACCCCCATTCTGCATCCACAATACACTTCTTCATCCTCGAAATTGCTTCCCTTAGCATAGTCTCAGGAACCGAAAATCCGATTCTCGCCCATCCTTTTTCGCCGTCTTCGCCAACGTACTCCCTGCCAGGGCTGACCTTGACACCATATTCTGCAAACCGGCGGATTACGTTGGCTTCCTCTTCCCATGTCTGGGCATTCTTCACCACCTTGACGAAAACGAATAGTCCTGCATTCGCTGGCAGGAAATCGAATCGGAGAGACGTCAGAGCGTCTGTGAGGATACTGTAGTTGTGGGCGAGACGTTCGAGGTTGGTTTCTAGGAGACCTGGGAGAGCCGCAGATTGAAGGATGGCAGTTAGATATGTGTTGCTCAGGGTTGAGCACTGGATGTAGGTAGCGAGGGATACTCCAGCAAGGAGCAAGGGATTGGCTTGGGTGATTATACAGCCCTGTTTCATTTTAGCACCCGTCTCTCTTCATGATTGGGGACTTGTTTTTCACTTATATGTTCACTTACAATTCTAATCCCACTAGATCCAAAAGCCTTGCTTGCCGTCCAAATCACATGGACGCGACTGCGGTCAATAAGCCCTTCGCCGACTTCCAATGCCGAGATAAAGGGTGTTCCCTTGCCAAACTGACACAATGCATAGGCTTCGTCGCTCACATAATGCAAGCCTTTCTCTTCGCAAAACTGCATAATTGCCTCTATGACCTCCCGGGGGTAACATTGCGCCAAGGGATTCGTCGGGTTCGTAACCACCACGGCTCTAATTTTCCTGGGATCTGGTGCGGTTTCGTAGGCGGTTCTGATTGTTGAGACAATATCCATGTTCAGGGCTTGTGTAAGGGATTTGGGGTGTGCTGGGATGACTTTCACGCCTGGATGAACGAAGCAGAAAGGCGCAAGCCCGTCTAAACATGTTCTTAGTAGAGACTATATCGTTGAGGGGGGATTACCAACTCCAGAACGGGCCAGGAGAAATGACACTATCGCCAGCGTCGCAAATGAGATGCATAAGAGCGTCAAGGCTATAGCCGGCCCCAACAGTAGCTGTGATGTGTGAAGGTGTCAGAGGAACAAAAGGCTTCATGTATGAAGTGAAAAAGGAAGCAAGTGCAGCAAGAAGTTCCGCATCGTCCCCGAAGCCATGATTATTTGACAACTCCTGTCACCATGATGAGAATTTGGTATCTGAGATGGGAGATGGGATGTAGGCTCACTGTGTCACCAAATTTCTCGGCAATCGCTTTCTTTCCAATTTCCAGAAACTCGGGGCGTGGAAGCCAATTCTCTACTATGGTCAGGTCAATAGAGACTTGTCCCGGAGTTATCGGCACGACTTGACGGTTCTCATCCAGCGCGGCTGGGAGCGCAGCCGCGGCTTGAAGGATGGTTGTCCCGCGATTCGAGAGCATCTTTTAAGTATTTGATGCGTTCTGGTCACCTTTACATTTGGGTTTTGGGGTTTTTCTTTTTGGAAGGAATAGAGTTGGGCTTGAATGAGAAGGCGAACGTGAAGTTGGTACCCCACTAGGGATTAGACAGTGTTGGTTATCCCATGCATTCACATTTATTAGCTTATATGCAAGGATTTAGGCAAAGTTCATCTCACAAACGGAAAGGTGGGGCTGTTGGAGGCTTTCCGCATCTACTTCTGGTGCTAAGAATTAGCAATAGGTAGTTTTTTAGACTTGCTATTCGAAGTTCCCGCTTGTTCAAAAACGACCAGGCAAGAAACAGATCGCGACAGGAATTTCTAAAGAAGGAATTTAATATCGGATCTTGTCAATATACCACCAGGGCGCATGCGCATTCACCCTCTCGCTTAAAAAGGAGAAGCGAGGAGCAAAACAAGCCATCTAAATAACCAAAAAAATATAACTTGCCGCGCAAACGAGCAAAAAAGAAGATTTAAAAATCAAATCACAAGAAAGAAATGCAAAAAAAAAAAAGGCTAATGATCGCGGGTATTGGCCCCGAGGCGCGGTGCCTAACAAGGGGTCTATACAAAGCACTCCACGTTAGGAGATGGATGAATCCAAATAAAGGTCTGAAGAGCGCCTCAACCGCAATAATTTTTGAAACTAAAAGTGCTTATTTTGATCCAAGTACCCTAGTACAGCGTATCTACAAAACCCAAGCTTAATTAAGTCGACCCAAGTAGGCTTGGGTTGGGTTGGGTAGCGTATTTTTTTGGCATGGGTTGGTTGGGTGAATTGAGCAACTTACCCAACCCATTTCATACGCTGCCCTGGTACCAAAAGTCCAGATTGGTGGAAATCAATAGTGGCGATATAAAAGAGTCAAACTTGGTTTCGAGCAGAGGGAGAACAACGTGTCCTACCTATAGCAGCTCGGCGCCCTGAGGCAGCAAGATACCACTTTGTGCAACTTACCTATCTGCACGCATGTTCGGTTGGAGAATCCTCTCCGGGAAAAGTGGCAACACTGCATTGATGCAAGATATAAGGCAAAGAAATGCAGCGCCTACACAACCAACTTCAAAGTTGGAAATAGCGCACCATTGGGTATTCTTTGAGGTTGGCTACCACTCGGTCACACCTATTGTGATAATAGAGCTATCAAACTGCATGGCAAAGAGGTAAGATTGTCTGTCTGAAGATCTAAAATCTAGGGAGCGAGCAAGAGAATGAATGTATAGCTCCCTATTCACCTAGTTACACGAGACCTCGGCATCTTCATTCCTATGCTCTTTACCACAGCACCAAGCTTCCACCCAACCACGTCAGTCCGTGACACTCGTAGAGTGAATCAGCCCTAGCCAATGACAATGTTGACCTTGAGCTCGTTCCCGCTAGCCACACCATACTTGAAGGAATACTTTCGGCCGTCCCTGGTGACATCGTACGAAGAAAGATTCTTCCAACGAACCGCGACGCGATCGGAATTTTGACTACCGCCCCATTCTTTCTCGTAGTACTCCGGGTTGATCTTGACGCCAGTCTGCGCATTGTCCAACTTGGTGACGATGTCGCCCCACGGCTTGTAATTGTGCACGCCGAGGGTGACGATGAAGTTCTCGCCGGTGTCGGCGACGAAGCGGAGGGAGCCGCTGGTGCCGCTGCCGCCGATGCTGAGGATGTGTGCGTCCTTGGCTTCGTCCCAGCTGCCGTTATTGAAGACGGTCTTTTCGACGACACGGAAGAACGCGTTGGAATTGGTCTGGTAGACCTGTGCAGTGATGGTGTAGGCCATTCTATACAAGTCAATAAGTCGGATGGTATATATGTAGGGGATGAAGAGTGGTAGTACCTTTCTTGCATGTAGGGATGAGCTAGTGAGATGGGGTTTTGAGGGAATAGGAGGGCATAAAGGTGGTCTATATATACTCTCTAGAAAGTGAAATTGGGGGGAATGGTGCCAAGCATAGTTCCTCAATGAAAGCGAGTTCATCTGCCAGCTCTACGGAGGTACAGGCCAAAAGTTGCGTCAACAGCTGTACCTCCGTAGCATCGCAGATGCGGAACTCCCATGCCTCTAGAAAAGAAAATGCATATTCTCAGCTCTGTCCAAAGTCCGTAGTGATGCAAGAAACCACGGAAAAGGAAGGAAAATGCCGATCCCACGATATTCTTACAAGACAGAACAACACCATAGGCCGGAGCTCGCCTGCTACTGCAGTACTGAACCATTCGCCAACGGACAATATAGTAGAATATAGATGAGAGCATATCCTAAGCGGACATCGCTCCTTGGGTGACGACAGCTGATGCCAAGCTTCGGCGTCGAATGAGGATAAGAGGGAGCTGATGCATGTAAACACAGCTCCGCACAGAGCTGCAGTTATGCGCCTTCGAGCCCATCGTTTGGTGAACAACATAGTGAATGGATGGTGAGGTAATATTGATTGACACCACGTCATGCATGGCCTCTAAATCTGAGGGTATAATTCATGTGGTGGGACCTCAGCCGCATGATCAGAGAGCCAGGGACGAGAACGAGGTTATGGGTGTGCAGGTGGGGAATATGGGAGACTCAAAAAAGTAGGTGGAGTATAAACGTGCAGAGAGCTCAGCTGGGACGAGGATTCCCATTTTGACGATTGCTGTGCTAGCTTCTTTTCGGGTTTCTTGGCTACAGATCGTTACCTAAAGTAGAGATGTTAAGTAATCTACCAACATAACGACAGAGCGGTACTCAAAAACAAGAGCACAAAATAAAGGATAACAAGGTATTGTATATGCTTTTTAATATTATTACGTAGCGTTTGCAATTATAGCGATTTGGATTTATAAGAAGTTAACTTTCTTACTTTAAGTGAAAAGCACGAACTTATCTTACTAGAAAATAGAAACCCCAAGCCAGGAATAAGAGATACACTAGGCTGGGGCTCTCAACTCTATGATATATACTTTATGGAAGATCTCCCGCTCATATCTCCTGGTTTCTAAACTTCATTCGATCCCCTCCTTCCAGGAGAGATAACTACATTACCAACCCTCCAATCACGCAAGCAATCCCAATCACCAGCCAGCTATATATCTTGACACTTACTGCATCACCAGGCACGTCACCGATAGCTTTACTCCCTTTCGTCGTTGCGTTTGCTCTCAAACAACTCATCGACGTTGTCGAACCGCTCAGGTTCTTCCCTCCCTGCATGAGTACAATAGGCCAGATACGGGTGGCTGCCTCCTCGTAATACGTCGTATTGCTTGCGTTGTGCGCTGCGGACGAGCTATATAGGAACGGGCTTCCATCCGCATATTCAGAACCGAAATCTATCAATAACAATGTTTAGTAAGGAGTGAGGGTGAAAGGAACTGAAAGGAAAGAGGCACCAGGGAATGGGAATAGTTATGTGGTTACGTACGACTTGTGATACCCGAGCTAGAAAGCCTATACTTGCAACTGGCAGGCGGACTGGGGATGGTGGGTGTATAGTTTGCACTTCCGTTTGACCCCTTGACAGCGAATATCGAGCCACTAATCAGCGTAATATACTCCAGCACGCATGTCTTTCCCAGGGTAGCATAGCAATCTCCCTCATCTTTCTGTCCATCGACCGTCGCGTTACGCGCTATATCCAAGAAGACAATAATGTCGGTATCCCAGTTTGAGTTTTCCACCCAGCCTCCGAGGGTATCGATGCCGAGAATTGAGTTGGTGATCACTTCCGTAGATGAGGACGTATGCGTGTAGTTTAGATTCGTGACTTCGGTGATGTTTAAATGTGCCCGCCAGGTAGTAGATGGTGCTCCGTTAATCTGAGCATCCATCTCCGTTGCGTCGATATTTACTGAGCCTGTTGCGTTGGGAGACATGCCGGCTTGGCGAAAGACGTCTGGATCGCTTGGGCCGGGTCCAAAGCCTGTTTCTGGTACTGTGCCATTTGTGCCGGCTTGGACTAAGGTGACAGTTGCCATGAGGGTGAGAAGGTATATTAGTTGCATTTTGGGAGCGCGAGTGGATGGTCGATTTTGGGCGTCACTGAAAGGGAGTTTGTTCAAATCATGGGGAATGGGTATACTTCTGTTATAAGCAATATAAGCGTCAACTACATTTCACCCCACAGACCCAGTGCTCTTACAACAATTTTCTACGCCGCTGTTGCAATTCAGTGGATGGGAAGGCCTGTGGCCTTTTATTGGTCGGAAAGTAAGCACCTAAAGTCTTTCCAACAAATATATTGCGAGGCTGCATCAAACCGCCAGGGATTCCAGTCCTATTGTTGGGTGGCACTGCTGTACTTGCCGTTCACCTGATACAAACCTTTGGGATCAAGCTCCTCTTGTTGGGTGGCAGTGTTATTAGGTAGTTGCAGGTGACGCAATATATACTTTTAGGACTGTTCAGCTGATAGGAATAACCTTCTTTTCAGCGGTTGGGATTATTGCTAGATAACTTTCTTAGGACTTAATTTGATATAAAGCCTTAAAGTTAGATTGATCTTATTATATAGCAGTGCCTTTCGTGTTTGTTCTACGGAAACGCCGCAAAGAGTAATGATAACTAACATCTGAGCCTGAATGTTCTTATGCAACAAAAATCATGAATCTTAAGCAGGAATTATATAAAAGTATAATCAAATGGATATTATTTGAATGTAGCATATTATTTAAAAGTCCTGACATTCTTATGATATTCATCCGATTTATGCATCTGGTTCTATAAAATCAAACTTTCTTAGCAAGTAAAGATCTTCATTTCTAAGTCTATATCGTTCCATTACCTATAATACAAGAGCCAAGGTGCTAGAATAGGCCAGTCTTATCCCTTGAGGATGTGCTAGTGTCTGGTAATATTATACGGTTTCGTCTCGTAACACAAAGATTTCAAAGACTCATTTAGAAACTTCGGTGGCTCCGAGTAAGCAAATGAAAACCCGAATTCTATATAGCAACCACTACTCTTTTAAAAGTACGTGAATCCAAGGTCTGTTTCCTTAATATGATATCATACGGTAAATGCAACCAGGGCCTAAAGAGCGAACCGAAAAGGTTTTATACTACTTTTATCCAACTTGACGAAAAGTCATATTTGAGAACAACCCCCCTGACAAGGATTCCATACACTTGCAGCGAGGCTACGAGTATAACGAAATAACAAGTTCTAGGGGTATCATCCAGACACTAGCACTTTAAAACTTCTGGCCAACATTTAGTCCATATATTTCTACGCTGTTTGGTTCGAAGTCGAAGTACAAGACTTCCTTTTCCTTTCTTAGGCTATCAGGATTCTTCAGTGGCAAAATCGATACGAATTCTGGTCAGCAGCGTGATATCACCCCGTAGTTCTTTTATATGAAACGAATAATGTCTACTGCGCCATAATATAATACTTCATTATACTCAAAAAAGTGTCACGTTGCATTAGGATCACTAAAGCTTCACTACACAGCAAAGTGCCCGTATTGCTGAGCTTAGTATCAGTGTTTTATATCAAAGGGGACTTTCCTTCCAACGACCGTGCCATCATCCTCCTGTTGGAGTGTATTCTTTTACGAGAAAATACTCATCAGGAACAGCAACCCTGGGCTTTCTTCTAGAGATATAAGTATAAGTACCCTTCTAGTCCTAACATTTTCTTCAAGTAATTCTCTCCATCATCATCATTTCTCACTCCCATTCGACCATATATCACTTTAGTCCCATATATTCCCCTTAACAACACCTCTCACCATGTATTCCGTACTGATAATCCTCGCTTTGACCATCCATCTCATAGCAACTGCCTTCACCTCACCAATTACTACAAACGACACATCCCTCACCCCCAGACAAAACACCATATACCACGGTGACCCTACCGTCGACTGCTGCGAAACGGACTGCAAAGTCAAGCTAGCCGACAACCCCAACGTCCAATACCCGTGGCACAACACCCAAGTGACCGATTACACAGAGTGCGAAGCTGATGTCCCCGGCTGCACAGTCTCATATTCCAGCACCTTTACAGAGGGGTTCTCTGTCAGCGCAGGCTTGAGTCTCAAATTCTTCACTGCTGGAGTCGACGTTAGTGAGTCGTGGAGTAAGACAGATGGGCATAGTTGTCCCGGTAAGGCGGGTTCGACGGTGTGTGTGTGGATGAGAATAGCGTATGCCACGTATAATGTGGAGGCTGATGGCACACCTATTTGTAAGTACTTGAGCGGCGATAGTCATTTCTCGTACATACGGCATCTTGAGTATTGATGCTGCATTATTGATATAGGTAAATATGATGGGTCAGCAATTATGTCGTCCCCACTGGACGTAAGCAACCCTTTTCTTTCTTTCCTTCCCTTTTTACTTTTAGCCATGATAAAGTTCCCGAATCCTGTACAATCTTCTCGGCTCTTGCTCTTTCTCTCTCTGCGGAAAACAAGTACTAATCCGTTGCAGCATAATCCTGGTGGTGGGTTTTATTGCGTGGAAGGAAGTGCGTGTAGGTCTAAAGGTGACGATTATTGGTGCACCCCGGAAAAGGGCAAACAGTTTGTAAGCGAGATCTATATAAACAATCAAGCTTCATACTGACTTTTAGAAGTGCTGAGTTTTATAGGTGTCCGAGGTGTACTTCAAAGAATTTGGTGGGGGCTTTTATTCGTGCTTATTTGGAGAGGGGTTTTGGGTTTTAGTTCTCATTTCATATAACTCGGAGTCAGATTAAGCAAAACATAAAGTTATAGGTCTGGTTATGTGTTAGAAAATATTGCGATGCTGGTTCTAAAATAGGTATACTTTTCTCGGATGAAATGGAAATGGATGGAGTGACTGGACTGGACTGGCTCGACTGGGCTTCAAAAAGCAAGACTCGCTTAAACATCAGCCCCTGCATTTCCCAGGCATAAACATAGAATGCCTCAGGAACTAGGTACCCAGGCTAATGAAAGCTCCCCACTCAAAAAGGAAAAGCATCTCGAAGATTCTACTCCTCGAGCCTGACAACCTCCACCAATAAATACCCAACCCAACCTTTCTCGACAACAATCAAAAGGTTGTTAGCTTCATGAAGACACAATAGTATCCGCACAGAGGAAGGTATGCCAATTCTCTTCCATTCCGTTTCTCAGCCGTGCAAAGCCCAGAATTCTTTCTCCAGCAGAGAATTCAAAGGCTCAAATGCTGCTGAAATCACCCCACCCCACCCCTTTTTCCATTTTGAAATGATGATAGAACAAGCTGGCACCAGGCCTAGACAGATTTTGTACTCAAGTCTTTGAGGAAAATGCTATACCTTCGGGTTCCTTCTGATCTGTAAAAACAAATTCCACATACAAGTCTCGCAGCTTTCAATATTCTTGCTGACAGATCAAGAAATTCAGGTCGAGTTCGACTTTAGATCATTCCACCCACCTCCATCTCACGATGCTCCACAATCCAAACAATTGGCACTGGGTGAACAAAGATGCCTCAATATGGACCAAGGAATGGCTGGGAGAGAACCTGCAGTCCAAGTATGAGGAAGATGGTGTTACAGCCCAGTTCAAGAAGCTCGTTAGCATGGACGGAGACGTCGATGTCAATCAGCGCAAGGGCAAGGTCATTACCATCTTTGACGTCAAGCTTGTCATCGAGTATGAAGGTATGCCGCGGTTCCGCAAATTCTTTGGATTCCTGTTGACCAGTCAGGCAAAACCAAGGACGACGAGGAAGTCAGCGGCACGATTACCGTTCCCGAGGTAGCCCATGACACTGAGCAAAACGAGTATGTTGTATGTCTTTTCGTCCCCTTTGGACGTCTGGTATGGCCCAACTGACCGTCCACAGTTTGACATAGACATCTATGCCGATGCCAACTCGAAGCAACCCGTCAAAGACCTCGTGCGAAAGAAGATGGTACCAGATCTGCGCAAGAAATTCGCAGAGCTGGCCCCTGCTCTGATTAAGGAGCACGGCAAGGACATCCAACACACAGCCGCCTCAAATCCCACAAGCGGTAACTCCACCCCAAGAATACACAACCCAAGCGGTCCTGCCTCTACCACCACCGCCATCCCAGCTAAGAGCAACTCCTCGGTCAACACCACCACCGTGACCGATACCGAAGAGTTCCGCGCCCCAGCCACCGAGTGCTACGCAACCTTCACGGACCCACAACGCATTGCAGCCTTCACGCGCTCTGCACCCAAGCTCTTCGAAGGCGCCAAGAAAGGCGGCAAGTTCGAGCTCTTCGGCGGCAACATCACCGGCGAATATCTCGAGCTTGTTGAGCCGACGAAGATTGTGCAGAGCTGGAGACTAGATCAGTGGCCTGCGGGACATTTCTCTCGTCTCGAGATCACCTTTGATCAGAATGACGTGGATAATATTACTGTTATGAGGGTGACCTGGAGTGGTGTTCCAATTGGTCAAGAAGACGTTACAAAGAGGAACTGGCGCGAGTATTATGTTAGGAGCATCAAGCAGACTTTTGGGTAAGCCATATCATCCTGCCATGAGACGAGGATAAGAATATGTACTAATGGCGCTTAGCTTTGGCACGATTCTGTGAGATGAGATATGATAGATGAACAGAACTAGACACGGGACAATGATTTAATGCGTGAACGTTTGGTGGTGACTAAATATTTTGGTTGTCTCGTACTCCATAGATGAAGCAATAGAAGAAAGAGCTCATGAAACCAATTCTTCGTTCCAGTATATGGTGTCTTACTCCCAATGATGTTACATGCGTTTGGTAGGTCAATTGCTTTCCGACAAGATTGGATGGGCATGGCTCCTATTTACATCTATTACGATCGAATGTATGTCTGTTCAATGTTCACGAGGTGCCAAGTGGTTATCCAATATCCCCATGCGCAGCTGGAACGTATCGGATGGATAGATGCTCTTGAAATAAATATCCTACGAATTGCTTGTACCTACCTACCTACCTACCTACATTCCAAAAACCCCAAAACTATCCGTCCGTACTCCTAACACCATTCAGTCCTCCCTCCATTCCATGTCCTTCCCTATCCTGTCCCAAAATATCCCATAACAGCCCATCCATCCCACCCAGTCTTCAATTCAATAAACACTCCTAGCACCCCCCCGATCCGAATAACGCGGTGGTCTATCCTCGTACTCATACTCATAATCCCTATCACCATCACCATACGCCCTCTCCACCCCACCATACGCCCTCCTCTCACCCCTCACCTCATCAAAATCCCTATCCTCTCTATCCCTCTCCCTATCCCTCCTCCTCACCCTCCCATGCTCCTTTTCGCGTCCATCACCCCTCCTCTCTCTCCCTCTAGCAGTGTGACCAGAAGTAGTGTGACTGGAACTCGATTTCCCTTTTGCCTTTGCTTTTGCTTTCGAACCCACATGGTGCAGTTTCTTCTCCCAGTCTTCTTGCTCGCCGTACGTGATTCCTTTGGGCCAGAAGTGGTGCGCGCAGACGACTGCGGCGAGGAGTTCGATGATGTGGAGGATGGTGTGGTTTCCGACCATTGTTTGGAGGGTTGGTGATGTGATGAGATGAGGATGGGTGAAGTAAATAGGTGGATGGTGTTTCTTTTTGGTTTTCTGGGGCGCGAGGTTTGAAATGGGGAGAAGAGGGAGGGGGAGGGGGGTTGTGGGTTACGGTGTAATGACTCGGGCGTCGAAAGGTGGTGGTGGTGGTGGTGTACGGAGTAAGGCTGGATGGATGAACGAAAGGCTTAGGTGGAGTTTCACCGAGTAATGGACGATCGAGGGGTGATACGGATTGAGCAAACACGATACTCGAGTTTTGACAGAATCTAGACCTGAGGCTAGAGAGCGAGAGTGTGTGATTCTGACGGTTCGAAAGAAAAAAAACACCTTTATCCCATAAACAGCGGTGCAGTGCAGCTAAGCCAGCAATTATAGCTTGAATTAGCCATGGCATGGCCAATTTTACGTTTACGGCTATACCTCCGTAGACAAGGAATACGCGGTTCAGGATGAAGGAGGAAGGAACTTGGAACTTGGAACTTGTTTCGAGAGCGAGGACAGGATTCTCATTGGGTGCTGATGGGGGTACAAGGCTGAAGATGCAGGGATCGAACCACACCTATTGAAAAAGGAGGATTTACAGGAAACGAAACAAGCTGGTTCTGGTGCTGGTTCGGCAAACTCGGTCAAGCAAGCACAGCACAGCACACTTGCTGGTTTTAGCTGGGATGATCGATGGAGAAAAGCTTATCTGATAGAAGGTTTATGCGTGTAATGTAATGCTTCGACAGTGGGAGGGGAGACACGTGTTGACAAGTCGTGCATATCGGCAGATATAAAGCTGTGGATATGATGTGTCTATGGCGTAAATTTTACTTGACCGAAATGTTGCGGAAGAAAAGGGTCTCTTGTGTTCTTCGTTACGCAATGGAAACAATTGAGTGTGTAAATAGTACGAGTATTGTCCATCTGGAAGTTGTCAAATATGAATCCTGTCCTCTGGGTGATGCTTGTGGGGACAATTTAGGATTTAGACAAACTACAGTACTTCAAAGTATGTATGTATGTATGTCTTGCGGAAGTGGAACCGTCTGGTTACATGCATCGACGCCCGAATGGCGTGCAGATGTAAAAAATCAAAATCAAAGTTAAAACAAGAGATCCTGGTGTTTGCTTGTGAAATGGCATTGGCAGGCGAGGGTGAGCTAAAACAGCGATTCATGAACTCAGTCTCCATACTTCATAATAGGCTGACGAGAAGTAGAAGGATTCCTATAAAGACATTTTTGCTTGAAAGCTACTGCACTCAGTCCCGGAATACTTGCCTCAAGAAAAAGCCAGCAAACTCGTACCTGAACCTGAACTATCTGGGTAACTTTCCGCAGAGTCTCGGGCAAATAATGAGAACTCTTGTTGTGTCTTTGCCGGATATCTAAGAACTAGTTGGTTCCTGGCGGAAGAAAGAAAGTTTTTTGCTCTGAGAAGGCAAGGCAAAGCATGACAATAACCCCACCTCTTTGCCTTCAGCACGACAGTCAAGCAGCTTACCATCCATCTACCAAGCAGCAAGTGAAAGAAGTCGTCTAACCGTACCTTCTCTCGCCGACAGCTCATGTCAAGAAGCACTTGCTTCATAGCAGTTGGTCTTCTGCTGTCCTGTCCTGTTCAGGCTTGAATCGGGTATATTGAGTAACCATGTTATATGAGTGGAAAGAATGCAATGTAAATATGAAATGAGAGTGACAAATCTGTGAAGATGATTTCATAAAGAGGAAGGATTAACCTTCAGCTCTAATTTGACATTGTATCAGTAGTAGTCTCTTCAAAGATTGAAATCAATTGAGTGTTTGCTGATGTTCAGTGCAGATCTTTCTTTCTTTCACCTCGGCCGAAATCACGTCCCGTCCAAGTCCAAAAAAGTTGGCGCCAAGCCCAACCTCAACAGAAGCTCAACACCAGCTCCAAGCTCCAAGCTCCCATCTCTCTATTCTCTCTTCCTCAGCATCTTCTTCTTCTCCTGCTTCTTCCAACACCACCAAACACCACCAATCACCCCCCTCCCCGCACAATGTCGACCTCCGCCCCCCCAGACCCTCTCGACACATCCTCCCCGCGCTCACGACGCGCCCACACCGTCAGCGGCACCAAAACCCCCGGCCCAAAAATCCTCCAGTCCAGCTCCCCCAAAAAACAATACCTGATCCTCTACAACTTCTTCTCGACGCTCTCGTGGCTCGTCGTGCTGGGTCGGATCGTGCTGCTCGTGCCGCTGGTGGGCTTTGGGCGTGTGTATCCGGCCGTGGGGTCTTTTGCGAAATGGACGCAGACGGTGGCTTTGCTGGAGGTTGTGCATGCTGCTACAGGTGCGTTGGTTTCTTTTCCTTTTCTCGGATTCCTTAATTCGAGTTATATACGTGAACGTGTACGAGCAAGTCAAGTATAAGACATGATGTATATATATGCTAACGGAACTCACCATAAACAGGCATCGTTCGAGCGCCCATAAGCACAACCGCCATGCAAGTCGCCAGCCGCATCCTGCTCGTCTGGGGCATCGTGGACCCGTTCCCCTTGCTCGCGAAATCCGCCGCGTACTCGAGCATGCTGCTCGCGTGGAGCGTGACGGAGGTCATCCGCTACTCGTTCTTCACGTTCAGCCTGAGCGGGTACAGCCCGGCGCTCATCAGCTGGCTGCGGTACAATATGTTCTTTGTGCTGTATCCGTTGGGTATCAGCAGTGAGTGCTGGTTGATCTATAGTGCGATTGGGCCGGCGAGGGAGGTTAGGGTTGAGTATACTTGGATTTTGCAGCTTATTTTGCTGGTGTATGTTCCAGGTATGTTGTTGTGTTGGGATGGGATGTGAGGTGCATGCAGGCTAATCTTTGGTAGGGTCGTATATCTTGTTTACGCATATGATGGCTCAGAGGAGGAAGGTTATGAGGGGGAAACAGGCACAGAAGACGTTGTAGAGCGATCGATTCTGGGATGAGGAGCTTGTATAATAGTGATATCACAACCCGTCTTTTGCTGAACACGCCTTTCTCGGGGCCACACTCTTAAGAGCTAAGTGGGAGCTCTAGTAATCGTCTCAAGGAAGGAAAGTTTGACCAAGTGCTAAAATTCCGGATGTGAGCCATTCATGAACTCAAGTGAGATCGCATGCACCATCAGTCAGATCTGCCAAAAAGTTGTTCGGTGGAGCAGAGATCCTCCATTCAAGTCTTCTGAAAATGCAGACCTTGAGAGAATAGAGCGTTTGTCACATGTTTAGAGCAATCAACATTTCTTTAATACTGCTTGTAAAGTCATTAAGTTTGTCTCTAGAAAAGAAAGAAATCCCATGCAAGTCCTGCCCGCGCAAACCTCACTTCTACTCCCCAGCAATCAGCAAACTCCAATGCAAAAACCATTCTCCAGCATCTAATTAAAATCTCGCAAAAAAACATAAAATATTTCGTAAAAGCATCGCAAGAAGAAGTATGAAAGAAATCGAAGCTCGTAGCTCCTATATCATTATAGTACAAGATCCAAAGCTAAAGCGCTCGTCTAGCTGGTTCACTGCTCTTTCTCCTCTGCAGTTACATGCTCCTCGTTGTCCTTCTCGGCCTGCTAGTTGTGGTCAGTCAGTGTTGGAGTCGACTCAGGGGAAACACATACCGGTGCATCCGATTCAGTTCGAGCTGGCCCTGATCCTCGAGGACCGGGAGCAGGGTGAGAGGTTCGAGGGGTATTTGGGTCCGCGCCAGCGTTGTGCGAGGTGCGTGGACTAGCTGGCTCCGATTTCACGGTACTGGAAGAAGCGCTCTGGGCTCTGCGAATGCTCGGCTGGGCAGGAGCCAGGCTCCGGGATAATGCAGAGGCTTGCGAGGAGCGGGGCGGGAGTGGGAGGTTCTGGGAGATGCTCGGCGGTCCCAGGTATCTTCGACGGGAAGAAGTGCTGGGAGCCGGAGGCGGAGGGTGGTTCGCATAGCCTTGCGCTCTACCGCTGTAGCTGAATCTCTGATCGGCGGCAAACCCCCCTTGCTCCGTACGTCCCATGTTGGCGTATGGGTTGGCGTGCTCTGCTGATGATGGCAGATAGGAACGGCCGCTGTCCGGGAGTCGGAATCCGCGTATGTCTGGGTAATTGTAGCTGAACTCCATGGGTCCGCGGTAAGAACGGGGCGTCGGTCCATACGAGCTTGTTGAGCTGGCCTGTCGGTCTCTTGGGCGCTGCTCGGCGCGTTCAGGGGGGAGGTCGAAGGCTGATGCGCTGATGCCTTGGCGGTACATGGATGGAGGGCCCTCGGTGTATCGTCCTGGATCGCGGTCCCGGCTGGAGTAATGATAGCTTTGCTCGGTGCGCTGCTCGCGTGCTTGGCGTGGTTCGTCGTGTCTGGATCTCGCTCCTTGGTTGGTGTAATAGGCTGATGGGAAACCATATCGATCTCTTGGGTGGTATTGACTACGGTCATCCTCATCGTCAGAGTCAACCATGATAACCTCGTTTCTCTCGTATCTCGCCTTGCCAGCTGGAATGGGCTTGTTGGGTTGACGGCCTTTAGGGCGAGGGTTTTTGCTTTGGATGTCGACGAACCGGCTGCCTGTGGCTTGGGCCAAAGCTTCGTCGTCGTCGCTGTCTTCCCTCGGACGGACATTTTTGGGAAGAATCTGGCGCTTTCGAGGCACAAAGTCCACATCTATTTCATCTTTTATGGTGGAGTTTTGAGAACTGCGGTCACGCTTCTTTGAAGGCTCCTTGGCTTGCTTCTTCCCCTCGCGCTTCTGGAGTTGAGCGGCTTCCCAGGCTTCGTCTTCGGCCTGGCCAGGGATGTCGTTTTCATCGTCCATAAAGTCATCTCCGCCTAGCAGCAAAGATTCATCGTTCCGCAGCTGCCGCTCTACATGCTTGCCTTTGGAAGCTCCAGGGGTATCATCGGGCTTCGGGGCAGCATTAGATGTTGTGTCGAATCGAACAGTATGCCGACTTTGTGATTGTGAGGGCGTGATTTCCTCCATCTTTATTTCATCATCGCTATCTTTAACAAACAAAGCAGGTCTCCCTGCCTTTGAGACACATCCAGATGTGACCTTCGTGAGAGATTGCGGAATTGGTTGGAGGTCAGGCGAGGGTGTACGTTCTGGCGAATCCTCATATCCATCTTCATCGTCCTCATCATACTCATCATCCAGATTTTGGCGTCTCGCAGACTGGGAGTGTGGCCTGTTCCGAGCACCGGTTCGGGCGCGTTGATGTTTCGAGATAGTCATGGTATCGGCCTCTCCTCGTTGCTGGGCGCGGGAGCCAACTTTCTGGTAATAGTGTTGAAACAGGGACGTCTTGGTGTATACGCGATCGCCTCCTTTCCTGTCCATTACTTTTTGCATTATAGGCACAAGCTCTTCCCAGTCCAGCCTCTCTCCAGTATCGTTGTCTGGGAGAGCATAGCGAGAGCGGGGAAGAATCTTGTCCAGGAAGACCTGCTTCTCATCAGAGGTCCAGAATTTAGCACCCATCTTGGTTGTTAAGACCTTCAAAGGTAGCTGCGAAAGACGTGCTTGTATTTGTTGTTCTGGTGGCTGTGTGTGTTCGAGGGCCTTCTTGCTTAAGTCGAGCAGAATCGCAACGGCCAAAAAACTTGAACGGGTGAATCTTAGTGGGAGGAGCCGCTGTGGTCTGTGATTCACAGAATATCCAGATTGCCTAGAAATATCGTCAGTGAATGTGTCGAAACACTATTACTCAGGAAAACATTTTTATAACAGTGTGACAAGAGCCAGATGAGCCAGCGATGATAGAATGCTGTCTCTAGGTCTACTTAGCTTATATAAGATATAAGAGCCTTTTTGCAACTCTGTAATGCTCAATAACCACCGAGAATTTACCTCTGGGTAGTAGGAATCAGGCAGGAAGAGAAATATACATACCTAGATAGACCTGGTGGCCGAATAGAAGTCAGCAGTACGCCCTAGAAGAGTCGTGCAGCCCAGCACACGAGAGTAGAGTAATGTTGTCGACGTATTCTTCTTTCCTTGATGTGACAGCTGGCTCCAGGACAAAGCAGGGAATAGATGTTGAAGAAGAAATACGCGGGATAGATATTTGGAAGGATTTACCGGAGGAAAAGGGTTCTTCCTAGGTCAGCGGCCTTTGATTGGTGAAGGCGGAGAGGATCTTTTATCGTCGGTGCTTGCTGTGCGCAGAATAAAACTTGGCGGTATTCACCGTGGCTCGCCCTGGTCTCGACAATGATATGGAGGTTGGAGATTGAGAATGACAATAGCGAGTCAGGTATTGTTGGGAAAGAGAAAGGAGGGTTACTAGAAGATGTGTCGATGGATTGAAGATATGATGATGGCCATGATACCCTTTTATGTGGGAAGGTTAAATACCCCGTGGAGGAAGATTTTCTGCAATTTGGAGGTGATATTGCAGAAAGATTAGTTGGACTACAGCAGTCGCCTTTACCTATGCGGCTCTCTGAATCATCAGTATGGTGAATTAATATGGTGGTACTCTTGATGTGTGCGGAGAACATAAAGCGCCACAGTTGTAGAATAAAAGGGGCAGCTAAAGGCAACGTATGGTTCCCTTACTCAACTTCATGTAGCTTGCTCACTCAATAAGCCTATCAATTATGAACGTAACTTCATTTGTTCCGTGTCCGTGTACCGGAAACCCCAGATCCTGTTGGTCTTAGAGAAGTTGTAAGATGGAACTTTCCTCTACACAAGTGAGAGTCTGAATGTTTATGGAATCACCTGTAGATGCAGATCGGGGACAACGATGGCTACATTGTTTTCATTATTTCGTTGACAGTCTTGGCAGCAAGGCTCTTTCTCTCCGCTTCTGGCAAATCGGCACCTATATCTACTTCTGTTAGCTAGGTTTCATTTGGTATCGTGCATGAGACGTACCTCTCACTGCCTGCAACTTCAGCATCATAGCTTGCATCTTTTCTACCTCATTATCATCCTCAGCATCTTCATCACCCCCAAAATCCTCACCCAAGCTACTACCGTAAATAGCACGCTTCATCCCCGCCATCTCATCCGCCATCTCTGTGGGATCTATCCCAAAGCCAATACTTCCTGCGTCCTCATCGTCTCCTGCGTCGAGATCACCAAGATCAATAACAGGATCAAGCTCATCAGCACCTTCCCAATCATTCGTCTCCAAAGCCTCCTTCAACCTCTCAAGCCCCATCGGCTCTGTGCAAGTCAGCTTCATCTACCCCCCCTTCTCCAGTCCAGATTTAACACATACCAGAAAACTCATTCCTGCCCTTACTCTCGAAATCCACAAACTCAAACCCGTGATCCTGACACAGCTCCTCCCACTCCTCAAAGCTCTTCTCCAGAAACGGCGTCGTAGACTGCGGCATCGCCACCGCCAAACACGCCCCATCCCACGAATACCCACAGCCTTCCTTCACCACCTCAGCTACATTCTGCAGCAACTCCTTAATCCCTTTAAGCGAGGACTCATCTACAGGTTTCCGAAAACACACCACAAACGCGCCCAGCACCGTGAGCACTTCTCTTGCCTCCGGGGCGAGGAACTCAGCTGACCATGTTTGAGGATGAGAGATCTCGTCAAGCCAGATGGGGATGTTGGCTGTGTAGTAGTTTGTTTTGGTGGGCCAGTTGTGTGTTGTGCCTGCTATTGAGCCTGTTGGGAGAGAGGGGACTGTTCCGGTGAGACCTAGGGAGGGGTGGATGTGAGATTGGAGGTTTATGATGTGAATGGGGAATCGTTACCTTTTACTAATTCGAGGAGACCGGAATCGGGTGGGCTTACGGCGAGGATACGTCGGGGGTGTGAGATTTCCATGGTCTTTGGTTTCTGGGTTTGGGTTGTAGTTGGAAAAGCGAGGCTGATGGAAGGCGTTGACTTGAGGTTCATGGTATCCACGTGACGAGGCTGATTTCAGGTAGAGAACGTGGAACTTCAGGTGGAAATTAGGGTAGAATGGTTGAACGAGATATCAATATGTAGCTAGATAGAGGTGCAATACCGAATTTATCACAAGCAAGAGAAATCGATGTCATTGGGAGAAACTCTAGTTCCTGAATTTGTCACACATTCTGCAAGTAGGTAGACCCATAATCTAGCCAGAATACGCTCGACTTTTCCTATAACGCCGTATCAAAATCACCCACGCTTCTGTGAAGTTTCATCCATTCATGGTATCACGTCCTTCAACCCCTTGGTGCTCCCCGCCCACTAGCTCTTGCTCTGCTAACCGTAGCTCTTCCTCTTGCCAATCCAACACCTCTACCCTTTACGCCTCGGCTTCTGAACATAGGTGCGTTTCTGCAAGAGGAAAAAGTTAGTTGCTGGCCTTTCCTGACTATAATTTATGGTATATCCGCATCGGAATTGGGAGAGATTTTGGGGGCTGACCGAAGCATATCGGGGACGATAAAGAATCGAACGTGCGAGCCGCGAATATAGACCTGGTCGAGATGGCTGACACGTCCGTCGCGCGCAGTAACCGTGATATCTTTCAGTTGGACGTTCATGTTATCTTCAGCTGTGATTCATCCACGTCAGCGCCTCTGTCCCAACTTGGTAAATCTCGAGAAGAATGTATTGTGGAATATGGATAGACGAACCTTCGAGGAGCTTGCCGCGATAGACCTGGCCGGAGGTGATTTCGAGGGTAACAACATGGCCCTGTGCAAGAATGGGAGTCAGCCATAGCCCATGCTGGTGCTTGTTGAGGATCAAAGGAGGGCGGGGCAGTGTGAAGGAGGAGGGGTGGGGTTGGAAGGAAGGAATTAATACTGACCTGCGCCTCGTTCAGCAACTTGATCGGTATGCCAATAGTGCTCGTCATTGTGTCGCCTTGATATAATTTTGGACCTGCTGAAGTTTACAGTCGGAGGCAGGTAATAATGTCGGTGTGAGGTGGAGGTGGAGTCCGTTGCAGTGCGCGGGCAGCAAAGCTCAAAAGTCGCGCTAGGATTTTTGAAGCTCTTCGGCTATTACACTAGCTTCAATAGGAAATCCATCACCATCATCCTCACTTCAGACCCCAACTTCCTCACCATATCTTCAGTGCAAAATCAATGGATATGAGCGCTTTCAATGTTTCAGCTACTTTAAATGTCTTCCGCCTCATAGCAAGGCCGACGCTATGCTTGCCACATGCTACCGTCTCGACTTTCGCCCAGCTCCCTGTACCACTCAATCAAGCCTTCGGAAAGTACAAGAATGTCGATATCAGGGCGGTCGTGCTGGATAAAGATAACTGCTTTGCCTATCCTCATTCAGACGAAGTGCACAAACCATACAAGGTGCGCTATCTTTTTTTCAATATATGCTCAAGCCAACGTGACCTGCAATTGCAAGCTTGCAACATTCACGTTTTCGTCTGGCTTGAAACTAATGGATATATTTCCAATGTTACACATGGCATTGAACATATCTGTTATCTTCAGTGAAGCCCCGGAACATATCTAACTCTACCTAGGACCATTTCCAGCGCTTGAAAGAAGCATACCCCGGCCGCCGCCTTTTGATAGTCTCCAACACTGCAGGCGCATCATCCGTCGACCCCGCCAGCAATATTGCCGCTGAAGTCGAGAAGTCCACAGGAGTGTCTGTGCTTCCGCACAGTACCAAGAAGCCAGGATGTGGTCCCGAGATCATGGAGTATTTTCGAAAGTATCCCGAGACGGGTGTCACGAGACCAGACCAGATTGCAGTGGTGGGCGATCGACTGACTACTGATGTGATGCTGGCGAATATGATGGGCAGCTATGCTGTCTGGGTCAAAGATGGCGTTGTGCCTTTAGAACAAGCAAGTATTGTGAGTTTTCGTCTCTGGCAACTGGTCATGTAAAGCCTGCTAAGTCTTTTTCAATAGTTTGCACGCATGGAGCACAGATTGGCAGCTTTCTTGCAGAATAGAGGGTATGAAGCTCCGGAACCTATGAGTCCGTTTGAGAGATAATTTGATATGGGTTTACTCACTCCCATCTTCATCACGTGTTACTGGCGGAGTCAGAAGTGGACGCGGCTCGATGGCCCCCTGAATATTTCAAGCATCAGTTCGTCTGATCTTTTCGGGGCATCCCTTGTTAGCGTCCTCCCGGAATGTGGGATGCTCAATCTATATGATGTGCATAGGCAGCGAAAGCTTCGCGTGCGGAGACACAATTTCGCGTACCGTTCCTTCCAAACGTGTGACGCCTGGGGTGGGGGGGTATGAAACCCCTGAAGCTCGTGGGTGGAAAATTCCTGGCCTGGATAAGAGCATAAAAGGTCACGATTGGGTGGCTTGAGAAGGATATGTTCAGATTCTGCGAGGCGACGTCGCTGCATCTTGCCTAAAGTAGTCAGTCAATGGGAATGAATCCGAGAAACACAACGCATTTGCCCGCCATGGAAAACCTTGCCGAAACCCGCCGCGCAAAAGTTGAGGTTAAGCTGCTCTTTTAAGTCGCCGAAACATATTATTGAACAAGTAGTTTGTTCAGAAGGGGTGTAAACCCTCGTAAAGAACTCGGAATCTATATGGGTTAACCTTTCACTCCTCATCAGTCCGTTTTTTACAGGAATATTCTTATCAAGGGTTGTAAGTTATCACAAGTACGAGGTTAAAAGCCAAAGACCGTGTGCAACTTGCGAGATATTTCTCATGCTTTGGCACTTCTCCTCCATGGTAAATGTTTCAACTCTTTCCGATGTTTTCCTAGGATCGAAAGCCCTGCTTCGATCATTCCTTTTCTTTTTTCCTAATATTGCTTCGTTCTGTGCCTTCGAGGCGGATGAGTAGTTCGATCAGAGAACGCTCCAACCACGCCTATTTCTTAATTGATGTAAGGTATAATTGCCTCGATGAGAAGCTCTCCAGACCATTTTACAGCCATACTGTAAAGAGTGATTCAAACGAGATCGGTTTCCCTTTCCAAGGCTTTGATGAGAGCGATATTAGGGTTAGCTGTATATAACAATGTCGTATCATCTGAACGCACGACTTCGTGAGTCAACGAGAATTCCTGAGACGAAGAGCTAGCAGGGCAGCAAGAAGTTTCCCGAGGTCCAGGAGACACTGATGCTATACCTGAAGAAAGCTGGCAATATTATAATAAGCAATAAGTTGGAATAGCTATGACTAACGCTGGTATATCAACGGCGTGCTTCCCGTGTCCTTACCTAGGTAATCATGTGCCATGTCTTATGGGTCTAATATGTTTAGACCTGACGGCACTTTGCACCAGAGCTAAGTTTTCAAGAAACTAAATGATGCGGAAAACGCACGATGTGGGAAGGGAACGAGATTCATATTGAAGAGCCCGAAAGATCAAGAAAAGGGAGGCTCCAAAATACAGCAACTTGGTGGATCACACTTGAGATGAAGCGTCAGGTGAATGCACTCCAGTCAGGCGGGTTTGGTACAAACCAGTGGCCCACTACTAGTTTCAAGATATAGAAAGCATCAGACAGCGCTAGAAACCCTTCTTCGTAAGGCCAGTGTTTGAATAACACGGGAAAATACAGGTAAAGTATACAGTACTTGCAATTTATACAATACAGTACAGTACAGTACCAAGAGAGGAAATGCATAATAATAGCGGAGATCTTTTCCACGAGCCACTGCATCGGAGAAAGACGCATTAACAGCCATATAGCGGTATCGTGATCAGCCTCTTGGAACTTCCATATCTGTGGGGAATTTCATGCTGGCTTCACTCTTTTTAGTACATCGTTGCCGAGGCTGGCGATGTGTGCGACTCACGCAGGGAGGAATATCAAACGCCAATGCTCCGAATGTGGAAATGCAAATGCACTGGGTGCCTCCCCGGATGGGATGGAACATGGGACCCGGAGAGATGCTGCGGCCTGCGGACTTTTAACGATTGTCGATGGTATTTGGCAAGTTCTCTCGAGACGTAGACACGGCCTGGGAACTATATTTTCATTGCATGCTGCGTACATGGAGTCGGGGAGAAACAGGACATCAATAGGTTCAGCTTTGGGGGACTGTGTGACGTAGGGATGAAAAGGGGTTCTTTTTCGGCCCCCTCTGGACGGTATCGGCCCTAGCCTGAATCATGACACCACATGGCTGCATGGGACTTGTTGCGCACTTGCGAGTGCGGCGTCGTTTTCTGAGGTCGAGCAGGAGGATTTCAAGGCACAGGGGTTGATTGACCCATGCGCTCTCATTCTTTCATAGGGCAGACGAATCCCCTGTCCAGACGACTTCAAGGACCAGGGTCCATGAGTGGGTTTTCGAAACGGGGCGCAACAAATGCATCGTTTTTGGCGGAGATAGATCGTTCTGACTGAGTCTCTGCTTGTTTGGAAAAGAGTACGCGCAGGTTCTGATCGACGGTGTTTCCTCCCGAACCCGGAGAAGGTCACGATTTACTTTTACCCCTTTTTTTCTGGTCCCTTGATGCGTTATCGCAAGGTGCCTTGGAGACGTTCCTGAAGCTAAGCTGGATGTAGTGTCGTGCATCTCATCCGGCCAAACACAAGTGCTCGCCGACTGCTACTGATGCAGGTACGAGGGGCAGAAGCGCGGGAGCACCTTCTTTGATGGTGTGGTGCATCGGCGAGCACCAGGAGGGGAGGGTCTTGAAAGTTGAAAAACTGCTCAGCAGCATTGGATGGATTTACGCCGCCGGGCCATCCATCCATATGGAGACAGGCATCGCGTTCAATCGTTGAATGCTGCTGGCCGCTGCTGATCTATTTTGGACTCGGCAGAAGGTTTATGCTTTGACTGGGGTATCAATTGTAGGCGCGTTTCATTGGCCGCGGGGTGAAACTTGCGCGAAGAGGGAGGCATCGCATCACCAGATCTTGTTCTGGGTTTTTGTTCTGTCACCGGTAGCTGCGGGAAGAGAGGATGGCGGAGAGGAAGGATTGGGAATAGACGGCGCGCTTAGAGAGACCCGTCCAAGACCAGGTGTATGGGCCGGCTAGATGCATCTGCGACTGTGCAACAGGAGAGGAGTACTGTACCTAGTACTGTAGTAAGAGTGGAAAATACAGAGTGAGTAAGTACGCCCCGTACGGAGTACAGTACTGTAACATGCACCAAGTCAGAAGATGGAATTCATTGGTCGAGAAATGCTTCAAATGGCACTCCAAGAATCAGGCGGTTGAATTGGTACCTGCAGTACTGTAGCCCAGCATTCTGAAGGCAACCTGCGGTACCAGATGCACCCACCCCACCGAGCTTACGCGCGAGGTCTCCCCCTTTTTTTTCTTGACCGCGAGTCCTACAGTCAGCACAACCATACAGTGATACAGTGATGGAGCATGCACTGGGTGGGATATACTTGTAAACAATAGGGTATCGTAGGATAGGGCAATCCCTACACTACCTAACCTAACCTACCTACCTAACCTACTGACTGCTCTTGGAAGGTGGAGACATAGCTGCTTCGCTGTCGCCGCAGCCGTGATCCTTCGTTCTGGTCTTCAGAACATGTCAATGGGCTACGGAGTATACGGAGCATACGGAAGTATGTACGTAGAGTGGCGGTCAGAATAATAGGGGTGATATAGGTACTCTAGGGATGGCGTAGGCGTACTGATAGCTACGATTAATGCTCGTTCAACTCTACAGTACCCTATCCTATACACTACTACTCCAAGAGTACAGTACTCCGTAAAAAAAAGTCGACGACTCCATGTGCAAGTGCAAGTTCCTCACTGATCGCCCCCTCCTCGAGTCCTCGCCAAGTACGGAGCAGTTCTGAGGTTCCTCGTCCGTATCCGTCCTCGACTCCTCGTCTCGGCCCCCTCACAGACCTCACAGTGCTCCTCTCTCTCTCTCTCACACCACCAAACCCAAGCATCCTAGGCCACGCTAGTGTCCCCTTTAGGCTTAGCCCGCCCCTTCCTTCCCACTTGACTGAACTGCCAGTCGTCGCCCACGTCTCGCTTCTGACTGACCTTTCCCTTTCCCCTTCTCTTCCATCTATCTCTGCCTCATCCGAGTCACCGTCGCCATCTTGTGATATTTTTCTCCCCGTCGCTCCTTTCCTTTCTTGTTCCCTTTCGGTTCAGTCGTCACTCCTTCCGGCGAACCCATACACTCCTTAGGAACACCGTCTTTTCGACACCTTCACACTCCTTCAATCCAACTTGCCGTTTTTGTCCCGAATCTTCGAGTCCAGAGCCTACTTTGAATCCAATACCCTTCTATTTCCTGCCAGCTACAGTGAAGCATTTACACCACACTTACACCATAACTTTTGTTTCTCGACATTTTCGACTTTTCGATCCGACTTACTCGGTACCACAACGCATTCGCGGCTATTCACCCTCCTTCCACTCTTCTCGATACGATCAACGGCAGGGCAACTACGCTATTTAGAAGCTTAGAAGTATATATTGGGAGGAAACAGGCGCAAAACCCGCCCGACTACGGTCTAATCCCCCAATATGTCCGACATATCTCACGAAGACGCGGCGATCAAGATGTCCTCGACACCCAGCCCGACCGCGTCGAATGCTGCGAGCAGCACCTCCGCATCCCGAAGACCCCCTCGTAAGAGTACTTTAACCCAACAACAAAAGAACCAGAAGCGACAACGTGCTACTCAAGATCAATTGGTTACATTGGAGATGGAATTCAACAAAAACCCGACGCCAACCGCCACAGTCAGGGAGCGAATTGCGGACGACATCAACATGACAGAGCGATCTGTACAAATTTGGTTTCAGAATCGGTGGGTTTCATGCGTAGTTGAGTCGATCATACAACAGACTAACATACTTTAGACGAGCCAAGATAAAGCTCTTGGCGAAGAAGAGCATTGAGACTGGTGAGGATTGCGACGCCATCCCAGAATCCATGCGGCAGTATCTCGCGATTCAAGCTATGGAGTCCGGGAAGTCGTTGGGAGGCAACTTTCTCGGACGTTCAGGCCTGATGCCTTATGGGAGTGGTAATATGCTAATGGGCGGCGATCAGAGTCCCCAGGGCAAAGTCGGTGCGTAGTATATTTTCCAGTTTTCAATCACTATTTCGCTGACATGCTTCAAGTCATCCACCACCTTTCGTGTCGGTCGTTGAGCGTGGGATCATGGAGACGGGTCGGGCAAAACGCTATGGATTTGATCATCTTCTACTCTCCCGACAAAGCGACGATGACATATTACATCAACAACGACCAAGCAGGCTACAAGATCGAATACCCATTTGCTTTCATCAAAAACATCTTCCTGGAAAATGGGGATGTTGAGTCAGGAAAACCGGGCGGTCTTGTGGTGGAACTCAACCGTCCACCGAATTTTTTCATGGACTCCTCCGGATCAGGTGGTTTCTTTCAATGCGGTGATTTCACTGAGGACCAACAAGCTTCGCAGGTGATGATTCACCAGCTTGGAGGGCACCCGAAGGTTCTCAGTGGCCAATTGGCAAAGCTCGTTTCCCTCGAGTCCTTCATGACTCGACACAGCCCATTCGACCACCAGCAGCAATTGTCAGTATCAGCACCTGTATCCCCAACCGGACACCGTCCAGCGTCTCAACCGAACTACAACACTCAAGCCCATGTTGGCATGTATCAAGAGGGATGGGGTGTGAACGCGGTTCCCGGCCCCCGCGGTCCAGGTCATAAGAGACAGAGGAGTCGCTCAGTTCCCATGGCAGTCGATTTCTCTATGTTCAACAATCCTATGCCGTCGTTCCTCATCCAGCACCCCAATGAGACTCAGTCGCAATCTCACAACCAAGGCATCTTCGCTCCCGTTCCACAACAGCCCAATACTTTGGGCCCACTCGGAAACAACCTGCGAATTGATACCTCATCTGGGTATGGCATGGAATTTAGACAGTACCCAATGTCTGCTGCGACAACCGCATCTCCATCGGAGTTTGCCAGTCCATCCTTCTTTTCCCAAGCCCAAGACTCCTCAGCGATTCCTGCATCTTCTTACGGCAACAGTAACCCGAACTATAATACGCCATACCTCTCACCCAACCCTATGGCTGACCACTCGGGAGGGATGATCCCCCCTTCAGTGTCCCCGATTTCATTTATGAATCACGGAGACCCAGCAATCGTTGATCAATCCCCACCCCTCTCGATGATGCACCGGAGCGCCTCTGCGGATGTATACAATATGTCACATGAACACCCCTCAAACATGTCGGATGATGGCACCTCCCTTAATGAGATGTACTCGAAACATACTCTAAATCTTCCTATGCATTCCCACTCCCCAGCTTTCACCGAGCAATCATCAGCAGATATGGATATGAATCAGCTGGTCTCATTCGATGAGAACCCTGCCAGTTTGTCACCCGAAAATATTTCCCAGTAGAGACCGGTTCAGATCATGAGGACTAGTCCAAAGCCTATATTTCAGGTTCTCTTGCCCGAGGTATGGCTGCATGTGAGTGGAAGGTTGAACTGCTTCCTGGAGCTAAATTGCGTGCATTGGAAAATATGGGAGGCGTTCGTGGATGGTTTGTTTGGATGAGTTGGTAAATACACACATGACGGCCTGAGATTTTGTCCTCTTCTTGTTTAACTTTCAATGTTCTAATTCTCGTTTCTGGTCGACTCGGGGTTCTCTTTCCTTATACCTGTCTCCTTGCTATTTGTCTTTAGCCACGAACTTGCATGACCACTTCCACCTTCATCATGCGTGTCTGGCACAGCAATGTCCATTTCTTTTCTTGTTATTTACCGGCGTGCTGTTTTGTGTCTACAACTTTTCCAGGCACTCCTTCGATTTATTTGGCTGTCTCCTGAGGAGGTAGTACTAGTGGGGGATATAAATGGAGAATGAAAAGATAGTAGTATATGGGACATTCTGGAGAGGGGATGGCAGAATGTGATTTTGTTGGATTTGCTGCATTGTGCGTCTGATGATATTAAGGCGGGCTTAATAATAAAGGAACCATTATATAAATCTTCTGGACGTTTCCGTTTCGCCCTAGCCCGTGAGCCTTTGATAATGGACCTGTACTCCGTATGATTCAAGTATCCTAATAAATTCTAATCTAATCGTGGTTCCCAAAGCCTGCTAAACACCTCCGGCTTGCACCTATTATTTTAGTTTAGACATTTGTACAAAGTAAGTAGACCAAGAAGGATCCACAAGGCACCTACCCCTAGAGAGGAAATACCTCTTTGTTGCCTAGTAATTATTGACTATTTACTCTTCCTGAATAAGCTGCATATAAAGGGACGCTTTCTTTGGCTCTCTAAAAACAGATACGGTGAGCGACTTCTAAGCCTCGGACTGCGTCGTATACGAGGGGTTCACTGCGCCATCCAGCCCAGCGCTACGTAATGAATTAGTTCCCGTTCAAGCGACAAACCTCCACGGCCCCCCACCAACAGCACCAAGAAAAGAAAGGGTTCCACAAACACCACACTCACTACTTATTAGGTAGTCGTGACCGATTTAATCCTGTCGCTATCCCATGACGGATCTTCGCATATTTTCTCCCGCCCGGTGACATATAGTGCCTCGTCGATTCGCGGCTAAGAAGTAGTAGCCACTTGGCTTAGGTGTTGTGTTGGACCCAGCCCTGGAAAACAATTCTCCAGCAAACAAGCTATCGAATGAATCCCAACGCAAAGAAATCGCCATGGCGGACGGTGTAAGAGGAACGGGGTCGCATTCCTCCAAAAGACGAAGTGCGACGGACCCAGCCCATTCTGTCGCAATGGAGGGGCAAGCATCGTCAGACAGAGAGGGGCCACGAGTACGCTTCTCCGAGGATCTCGACAGGGCCACGGCATCTGCGTCTGCTGGGGAACGACCTGGAACTCCAAATCTGTCGATTGATACCTCTGCGGCGTCTAGAGGCCAGCATGATACCCTCAGGTCTTCGTTCTCCAACCTTCAGTCCAGGGAGGGGCAGAGTCCTCTATCGCCTACTTCGCAGCGTCATAGGGACAGAGGATACTCTCTGCGCAGATCTTTGTTTGCTAGGAGCATAAACAATCAGTCGGATAATAGTCCGGTTGAGCTGGTGGAGGCAGGATCGTCAAGGGAATCTGAGGGGAATGTTCGCAGGACAGAGGAGGGGAAAGACAAGCGGTCATCAGTTACCATATCCCCAGCAATTGAGGATGAGTTGGACAATTCTAAAAAGAGATCCAGTGAGTGGTCTTTCGGGCCCGAACCCTCAAAAGACAAGAAGAAGAAGGCCACTGAAACTATAAGCCTCCCAAACTACGATGCCTGGGCGAGAAAACAGACGCGGGATAACGTCTTGCTGAAAAAGGGGACAGCTTTTTACAAGAAGGCGCAGGGGTTCCTAGGGCCGAAGCAGATTCCTCCTTCTAAGGATGGTCGCCATATTACTCTGGATATCTCGAGGAAGAAGCCACTCATCGATGAGAGGACGGGGAAAGAATACATATGGAACACGATCAGGTCTAGCCGGTACACCCTCTGGAACTTCATACCCCGCCAGCTGTTCTTCCAATTCTCAAAACTTGCAAATGCCTACTTTCTTCTAATTTCAATCATGCAAATGATCCCGGGTTTGAGTACGACTGGGACTTACACAACCATCATACCACTTCTTTGTTTTGTGGCTATAAGTATGGGGAAAGAAGGCTGGGATGATGTTCGTCGGTACAAGTTGGATCAGGTGGAGAATAACAAAACAGCGTTTGTACTTCACGCTTACCGATCAATGCAAGAAGAGGTGCCGAAATCTAGTAGAAAAAGTCTCAAGGAGTGGAGAATCTTCAAAGGGAAGCCCAAATCATCCATTCGACGGAATCCCTCTCTCGGCCATGACCCTATCATTGAAATTCCCCTCGCAGATATCGCGGAGGGGTCAAGGCACTGGGCAACTTTGAAGTGGAAAGATGTCAAGGTTGGAGATGTGATCAAACTCGAAAGGGACATGAATGTTCCAGCGGACATGGTGCTTCTTCATTCTGACGGTCCCAATGGGATTGCTTACATTGAAACCATGGCTCTGGATGGCGAAACCAACCTTAAAAGCAAACAAGCACCACCTGTCTTGGCCAAACGATGCGAAAGCACGGATGCAATTGCCGCTTGCCATGCTGAAATTGTCGTTGAGGATCCGAACCTTGATCTCTACAATTTTGATGGAAGAGTTACTATTGATGGAGAAACGAAGCCTCTCACTACAAACGAGATTATCTACCGAGGAAGCACCTTAAGGAACACTACTAGTGCCATTGGGATGGTCATTAATACCGGTGAAGACTGCAAAATTCGAATGAACGCCAACAAGAATCCTCGAATTAAAGCGCCAGCAATTCAAGCGATTACGAATAAGATAGTCGCCATGCTTGTGATCTTTGTCATCCTCCTTGCCCTGTTTTGCACCGTTGCATATCAAATCTGGGCTCAGAGCGTGGAAGCAAATTCGTGGTATCTAGACCAAGCTCACGTTCCTTTTAGCCAGATAATAATCGGCTTCATAATTCTTTTTAACACCTTGATTCCGCTTTCCCTATATGTCAGTCTCGAGATTATCAAGGTCGGACAGCTCATTCTCATGGCCGACGTAGAAATGTACGACCCTGTCTCTAATACTCCAATGGTCTGCAACACAACTACGATCCTGGAGAATCTGGGACAAGTCGACTATATATTTTCAGACAAGACAGGAACCTTGACAGACAACATTATGAAGTTTCGTAAGCTGAGCGTTGCTGGTTATGCTTGGCTTCATGACTTCGATCTACAGAAAGAAGCTGCCGAGAAAATCGAGCGTGATAGCGGCAACTTGGACACGAAAAAGACAAAAGGCAAGGGTGTTGCGACGCGATGTTCCAAGAAGAAGGAGTCAAGGCCGCCGCTTGATCACCGAAGTGGCTCTGAGGCCACAACTGCAACATTTCAGCGTGGAGCTTCTAGCTCTATACGAAGGTCAGGATCCTTGTGGAGGTCAACTGCTCGGCCAACCAAAGCCCAACCCGAACTTCGTACGGAAGACTTGTTGAGGTACATGCAAGGCAAACCACACAGCATGTTCACAAGAAAAGCCAAGTTCTTTCTCTTATCTCTGGCGCTTTGCCACACTTGCTTGCCGGAAGTACAAGACAATGGAGATATCGAGTTCCAAGCCGCATCCCCTGATGAATTGGCCCTCGTTAAAGCTGCCCAAGAGCTTGGCTACCTTGTCATTGATCGGCCTGCCCGATCCATAACGCTTACATATCCAGGTGGTCCGGACTCCTCTGAGTCGGTCACGGAGACATACGACGTCCTCGATCTGATAGAATTCTCTAGTAAGAGGAAACGAATGTCAATCATCGTGAGGTTTCCTAATGGAAAGATTTGTATTTTCTGCAAAGGTGCCGACTCCGCTCTTTTGCCGAGACTGAAACTAGCTTCGCTTGCTATCGAAAAATTATCAGAGGTCGTACGTCGGTCCAGCAAGAGAAAGAGTTTAGAGGCTGAACGAGCCTTGCGAAGAATGAGCGAGCAAACGAGCGAGAATAGTCCAAGAACAAGCTTCAGCCGACACAGCATGAACCTTGGAAGACCAAGCATAAGCCGTAAGAGTATAGGGCATGGAAGACCAAGTATGGCCAGCACAAGACTTCAGCCCATTCGGGACGAGCTTGATGGCTGGCTCAGAAAACGGGAAAGCGATGTCGAGATGGCATCAGACGAGATCAGTGCTTATCAGTCGCCAAGAGCGTCAATGAGTGCAGCAGCGAGAATGTCTTTTGCGTCGACAACGGATCTTGACTTTGAGGATTTTGTTGATGACTCCCTCGTTATGGATGATTCTGCGGTATTTGAACGCTGTTTCCAACACATGAACGACTTTGCCTCCGAGGGACTTCGAACGCTCCTCTTTGGGTATAGGTTCTTGGATGAGCAGGAGTATAATGGTGAGTTTGATAAGTTAGATCTCGAGGCCTCATTGCTGACTCTCTTTTAGGCTGGAAGAAGATATATCTCGAAGCTACGACCAGTCTCGTCGACCGTCAAAATTTGATTGAAGGCGCCGGAGAAATGATCGAACAAAACTTTGACCTTGCTGGGGCTACTGCAATCGAAGACAAGCTTCAGAAAGGGGTTCCTGAGACAATCGACAAACTTCGCCGAGCCAACATCAAGATCTGGATGTTGACTGGAGACAAAAGAGAAACTGCGATCAACATTGCTCATTCAGCCAGGCTCGCGAAGTCGTACTCGGAGCTTATCATTTTAGACCACACAACCGGCGAAGTTGAGCAGCGCATGGCTACAGCATTACTTGACATAGAGAAAGGACACATTGCGCACTCCGTCGTCGTTGTGGATGGACAAACGCTGAGCGAGATTGATGATAATGAGATTTTAAAACTCCTCTTCTTTGACTTGGCCATTGTTGTGGATTCTGTTATTTGCTGTCGCGCAAGCCCTAGCCAGAAAGCTTCACTTGTCAAGAAGATTCGGACAAAGGTCAACAAGTCGATTACTTTGGCAATTGGTGACGGTGCCAATGACATCGCCATGATCCAAGAGGCTCATGTCGGTGTTGGCATTAGTGGCAAGGAAGGTCTTCAAGCAGCTCGGATCTCAGATTACTCAATTGCTCAATTCCGGTTCTTACAAAGGCTCTTATTTGTTCACGGCCGCTGGAACTACGTCCGAACCGGAAAATATATTCTCTCAACCTTCTGGAAAGAGCTGATGTTCTACCTCATCCAAGCGCTCTACCAAAAATGGAACGGTTACACCGGCACATCTTTGTTTGAATCCACCTCACTCACGGTCTTCAACACGCTCTTCACATCCCTCTGTGTCATCTTCCTCGGCATCTTCGAGCAAGACCTGAACGCCTCGACGCTCCTCGCAGTCCCCGAACTCTACACCCAAGGTCAACGAAACCTCGGCTTCAACATCAAGAAATACATCGGCTGGATGTTCCTCGCCGCCTCCGAAGCAGTGATTATATATTTCTGCATGTTTGGCCTATTTGGTCAAGCGACGGCTTTTACAAGAGATGACAACTTGCTCAGCATGGGACAACTGTGCTTTAGTGTCGCGGTGGTATTCATCAACACCAAGATGCTGATCTTGGAAATGCATAATAAAACCTTAATCACAGCTTTCGGATGGGTGATTAGCGTGGGCGGTTGGTTCATGTGGAATATTCTCCTCAGTATCACCATGAAAATCAAGGGGAACAAGAACTACCTGCTCTATCCCGTCGCCAAAGGCTTCCTGACACGCTTCGGCAGCAATCTACTCTGGTGGCTTGTGTTTATCCTCACGCTTACGGCGGTCGTCGTGCTAGAGTTGGGGATGAGTAGTGTGATGAAGGCGTTCTGGCCGACGGATACGGATGTTTTCCAGGAGTTGCAGAAAGATGTGTTGATCAAGAAAAGGTTTGAGGAGACGGCGAAGGGGGAGGGGGAGGTGGAGATGGGAAGGGAGGTGGAGAGGGAGAAGAATAGTGTTGATGCCGAGAGAGAAGGGGAGATTCAGGAGTTGTTGGACAGGCCGCGGGTTATGGATGATGGGGGGTTGGTGAAGAGTCCTGTGGATGCTGAAGAGAGGACCAAGAGGGGCAGTTTGACGAGGAGGAAGTTTTCTGTTGATGTTGAGAGTGGGATGGGTGCTGGGTCTGGGTCTGGGTCTGGGTCTGGGACGGTTAGTCCGAGGATGAGGCATTCGGTCGATATTGCTGAGGTTTTGGAAGGGAGGTGATTGATTGACCGATGGATATTATGACGGGGAACTTGTGTATAAAGGCTCGGAAAAGTATAGGAATGGCTGGGAAGGAAGGAAGGATACCGGATGACTAACTTACATATACGAACGGACCGACCGACCGAACGAACGATAGATACCCTTAGAGTCGGGCGGGCTGGCGGGCATATATATTGGGATGGGCTGGACTGGGCTGGGCTGGGCTGGATAGCATACGGTGTTTGAAATTAGGTCGGGGTCTCGGCGTCCTACATATTTTTGATCAAAGAGAGCTACCCATAGATGTATAACGCCTAAATTGAATGAATGAAAAAGCCATCTTGTTTTGTAGCATGAGGCCCGTAGTAGTTCGCTGGACGAGGGACTACAGAAGGGATCACAGGAGACCGTCTGATGGAGGTTTAAATTAAGAGTTCTTTTTTAGAGGTGAGATAATTGATATTGTAGTCTTGTAGCTTGATTATGCAAGCATAGAAACGTAGGAATCGGTTGTACTCCGGCCCGGTACAGTACGTAAATTTCGGGACGGCCGGCAGTTAATCGGTGGTCCCCCCCTAAGCTTTCCTCACCCTCAAGCCCCAGCTAGGGGGCACTTTTAATTAGTCGCTCACTTTTGATTAGTCGTTCGTCACGTGGGATCGTAGTAGTAAGCAAACAGTACAAACTAACCTATTTAGGATATAGCTTTGTGAGCTTAATCTTCTAGCGTGATTTGGCTCAGGCCAGGAGCACTTACCTAAGGCGAATGCTAGTGGTCACATGATACTCTTTATAGAGTTATAAAGGTGATAATAAATATATATTCAAGGAGGATTATAAAAGTTAAGTAGGAAATATTAGAAATATCTACTAAAACTATTAAAGCTAAGTAGTTTATGCTATTTGCCTACTATTTTAACCCCACGTGACGAGCGACTAATTAAATGTGAGCGACTAATTAAAAATGCCCCCTAGCTGGGGCTTGAGGGTGAGGAAAGCTTAGGGGGGGACCACCGATTAGTACTAGAGTAAACATTTGGAAAACAGGGGTACTACGTCTGGATTACCTGACGATCCACATCTATATCCACATATACTTAAGCTAGAGCTTCCTGTCGCTCTTCCTACTAGCTGTACTATCCTGCATTACTTGAAGTATGCCTTGCTATTTTCCGATTTATTTTATCTGTTCTGCACTCTGAGTTATTCGAGTATAGTAGTACTATATAGGAGAGTAAGGAGTAAGATGTCCCTAGTATGAGTAGGCACGCGCTTCTTTTTGGTAATTAAGGAATCTATACTTATATTATCTCTACGCTTGCTACTCTACTATTACTATCCGGGATTTAGAGGAGCTACGGAGTATAGAGAATTAAGGCGTGTAGAGGCTTGAGAGCGCGGGTTTGGGAATTATAAGGTATAAGGTAGAAAGAAGAAGGGAGTTAAGGAAATACAGTGATGTTAGACGTGCTTGCTAAGTGATCTAAACATACCCTTGTTTTCCAGGTAGTTCAAATGTTTACACTTAGTACTAGTATGTATAAGTAGCGGGCACGAAGATTAGTTTGACCGAAGGGGGCGGGAGCTATGGAATAAGGAAGACCGACCGCAGGGAGCCAAGAAGGAAGAAGGAAAACCACTATTATTATGTCGCGATTTTAGTAAGAAACTCGCACAATTCGCCACGTAGGATAATTGCTTTATATAAGATATTCGGTGGATCGGGTAGAGTGGGCCATTTTGTTCAGGTCCCCTGTTAATGTTAACAAGGGGTTGACGGTCAACAAGTATAGTAATATAAGGTCTATACCCTCTCTACTTTGCTCCTATCCGATCTCTTTAGATCTTCTCCTTCATCTCTTTTCTCCAGCCGTGAAATCTTCAACACTCTTTTATACTCAACCATGAGACGCAGCCTCGCTATTTGCATGGGCTCTTTAGCTCTGACCTATAGCTATATCCTAGACAGCTCTTGCACCACATACCAAGGTCTTATTACCAAGGGAATGAAAAGCGCCCTCGATCTAGCGGAAGCGGTATTCGATGTCTTGAAGTCAACTAGCAGAGACAGGAATATAAACCAGGCCGAGCAAGATCTCACCTCCTATATATTCAACGCAACAACCTATTCGTCAAGCGCCCGTGATAATATAACGGACGTATTCGATGCGGTTACAAAGTATAATGTTAACGGCGGTAATCCTGAACAGATATTAGATGCAGGTAATAACCGCGCAGGCTATCGGACCTTGACCACTGAGAAACTTATCTTTTTTTGCGATTATAAGCGCTTTGAAGAGCACCGAGACGACGCGACGAATCGGATGGTCACTTATGATAGTCTTATGCGATATAGTAAGTCCTGTTTCCATGTCCATACAAAATATGCTTTCCCCAAGTGCTCCGGAGCCTGAGCCTGAGAGCTGTCAATGGGCTCAACCCTAGACCTTCATCAGACTATCTATCCGAGAAACACAAAGTCTCATTCCTAAGAAACATACTAATCCGCCCAAAGTAGTAGAAGTCGATGACACGTACACCTACTGCGACACACCCAGCAGCGAAAAAGCCCTAGCCGTGCGTAGCCAACTCAACTTAGTCACTAACAAAACAATACACACGTCAAATACTAACTTGTTGCAACGCAGGCTTGGACCGTACCGCTGTTCCACAAAACCGGGCGCAACGAGGCCTCTATTATCCAACTATGTCCCTGGTATCTAGAAGCAATAGCCGATCCCGCCGAAACACAAACCCTCGCAGACCTCGGGACCAGAGGCGCGCTGGCGACACGAGGCACGATAATAGACACGGTCACGTACCTGCTCGACACGCTGTTACTGCACGAAATGACGCATGCCATCACCACAGTCCTCCCAACGCGCGATATTGGCAGGGGTGGCGGATACGGTAAGATATTTCAGTTCTTCACTATACCCTAGCCTTCTTGAAAAAGTCACCCGAAAGTAAACAGTAAAGCTAATTTTCATTTCTGTTGGGTTGTTAGAATGGTCGGTTTGTGAAGACTTGAGCGATCAGGGGGTTATATATAATGCCCAGACCTATGCTTTCTTTGGCTTTGTGGCGAGGTTGATCTCGCCGATACTTAGGGGCGCGATGCGGCAAAGGGTAATGAGAGATGGGACTTTTCAAATACTTACGCGCGCTAGTTAAAAAGAAGTCTAAAGCAGGTCCCCGCGGCCCTACCATGCTGTTGCCAGCTGACGTGTATAAGTGGAGTTAAAAGGAGGTTACTCATCTTCGAGCAGAGAAAGCCGCGGGGGAAAGTGCTAACGCACTTTAGGGGTAAAGTGAGGGGGGGGATAGGTAGAGGAAGGATGCTATAGTGAGAGGAATCATAATTGCACAGTACAGGCGAAATAAATATACTATAGTAATAGAGGAGTAAAGAGAGAGGAGTATAATTGCGCCTGTAAAGGAGAGATAACTAAGAACATACCTTAGTGGCGTGACCCGTTTCGCGACAACCGCAAATAACTAGTTACTACGCGGTTAGCGTACTAAGGCAGGTGACTTACCGCAAAATTGATATTTATCTATCTATTAACTATAGATTTTTATTAACCTTAAATTTTTATTAGCAGTCTACTTTAGATATAGTTAATAAAGCATTTCTAGTTAAGTTCTAGTTATTAGTGTTAATAGTTATAGATTTTTGTAACTGCTAACTTGTCTTGCTAATGTGACAG
>QGMF01000066.1:0-78759 GCA_007821475.1 Lachnellula arida | reverse complement strand
GGCAGAGGAGGTGCAGGTAGCCCTAGAGGAGGCTCTCCGCATCCTTCCCAAACAGGCAGAGGAGGTGCGGGAAGCCCCAGAGGAGGCGCGGGTCATGTTACAGGAGCCAACGGTACTGCTACAGGAGCCAACGGTACTGCTCGAGGTGGATTCTCCAGTGGGGGCGGTACTCCTACCACTACGGGTGCCGCTGTCAATACAGGTAATGTCAGCAGGGCGAGTATTGCCAACCAAACAACCCCCACCACGTTCTTTGTCAAGCTCGTTCCAATCATATACCCTGAACCAAACAGCACTTCCGGTGAACTCATTTCTTTCCAGCACATCTGCTTCCAAGAGCGCTTCCGGAACTTTTCGCCAGAGGAGCTTCGGTACTCGGACTTTTCACCTAGCTCTTGCCTTGTCCTCCAAAACGAAATACATGGGTGCGAGGAACGTTTGAGAGCGACTTTGTCTACGTTGGGATCTCTCCAGTCGAGGATGAAGCAACTGAACCAGGATATGGAACGAGCTCGCTTGAAGGCGGATGAGATCACGCAAGAAAAGGAGGTCTTGGAGACAATACACAAGAAGGTTTTGGTCATTATGGAGAAGGCGCGCTTAGAAGTCCAGAAGAAGAACGATGAGCTTTCCGCGGCAGTCAAGAAAGCCGTGCAGGATGGTCGCACACAAGCACTGAAAGAGAGTTTGTTCATGCACGGCCTTGTTCTCGATGAAGGGCAGTCGGTCAACGCAGAAAAAGTGAAGGAGAAGCTTGACGCACACAAGGCAGTGATTGAAAGTGGACCCCCTACGAATTTTGCTAAACAGGAGGATCGTGTGCAAAACCTGGGCGAGCTGACCGACGCAGAAGTTCGACAGTTGCTCTCTTCACACCCAACGGCCAAGGGAATCATTGACAACAACGTCAAGAAAAATCTCGAAGCAGAGGCGGCAGTCATCAAGGCATCACTTGAAGCGGAATACGAGGCGAAGCTGAAGATGTACAAGTTGAGTCTTTCAGGCAAGCTAGGACAGGCCAGTGCACCTCCATCCTTAAGCCTCTCTGCTTCAGCAGGCCAAATTGAATCATCCACTAAAATTGGAGTTGTCCCTGGCCCAACAGCGACTCCTCACGGCTCAACTACTAAATCCACAACTGCCACCGCCATAAACAACTTCAGCTCACCTAACACTTTTGAGTCGTCGAATCCTCCTCCACCAATGATCCCGCCAGCGGCTAAGAGCTCATTCTCACCCATCACTTCTGCTCAGTCATCAATCACGGGGCCAGAAACTTCCTCAGAAGTGGATAAATCTTTCCCGGTTACACACCCATCGTCCGAACAGTCCAAACCCTTTACAGAAAGTACCTCTGTCGGATTGACAACCTCAACAAGCACACCCGAGTCTCTCGGGGCATTGGCCACACCTACAGCTATAAACTCCCTTGGATCGAGGAGCTCATCTGTTCCGAGAAACATTTTTGGGACACCAGCAGCTCCTATCCTCTTCTCGCGCCCATCAACTCCAGGACCACCACCATCCTCTTCGAAATCATCACCACTGACCGCCAACTTGTTTGGAAATACGAGTTCTTTGCCACCTTCAAACATATTCGGGACATCATCTGGCTGTCAGACTACATCTACCTTTGGATCGTCGTCTAGCACAAGTCTATCCTCACAAGCACCGGTCAGCACTTTGTTTGGGTTTCGCGATTCCGCCAGCGCTTTCACGCCAACTTCTACTCCTATAGCCAAGCCCATCTTTGGTGGGGTTCCGAATTCTTTCGCGCCACGCGGTTCGGTCTCAACAACGGCTTCGGCCCAAAAACAAGTACCTGGAGCCGAACTCAGTGGACAGAAGCGAGAGCGAGAGGAGGATGCTGGTAGACATGAGGATGAGGTCAAGAAGGGACGTGTTGACGAGGTGAAGAAGGAGAACAAATAACTGGTGACAGTGTTGAACTTGGCCTGAGTGTTTGCATTTGTAGGATTACATACGAGGGCGGAGGATTTTTCGCTTTACTTGATCCACCGAGGAGATATCATGCATTAGTTGCTAGTTGAAGTGTACTATGGCTTTGCTGGAGATCTGGTGTGTCATGCAAGGGTTTTGAGACCTACCAATGTACATATGGGTTGAGAAATGCAAGAGGGTGTTAATAAAACTTGAATGTCAAAGGAATTCTAATTAGGACCGTCACTGTGTGACTGGTGATTCAATGAGCTAATGTAAAGAAGGAAGCAAATGCTCTCTTAAATAGAAAGTTGATTCGACATGGTTGTTTATACTATTCGGTATGGCTAAGTAAGCTTCTTTTCATGATGCATATCAGAGGGGGTGAATGTCTGTCTGCCTTGAGTGCCGCCACGTGTTGACCCAACAATAGAGTACCAGCTTGTAAACGACAAAACACACCGATCATTCCAGGCCATGAATCTCGAACAACGCGATTTTCTTCAAGCGCCCTCAACATGCGTGGAACAATAAGCTCATCGTCGTCCGGCTGGACAGGTGTGTACACCGACAAGCACATCGAGCAAACTGATAATGGCCCCGTACATGTTCAAGCCTTCTATCACAACATTTGCAACGACCCAACCTGGAGGACGCATTCGCAAGAAGAGCATCGGCTGATGGATTACGAGGCCATGGGATTATTTCGATCTCCATCAAAAGAAAGCCGCGATATCCTGCGAGGAGGTGTCACAGCAGAATTCTATCCTCGATCTACCGGCTCGAATACCCCAGACTCTGGCCTGTACCGCCAAACACTCGACCAATCAGGAGGACCCGTGACATTGAATCAACAGCGATGGGCCGGCAGAATGGCTTATGATAGTCATGCTATAAGAGCAGCCACGGTACCCCACGGCGCAACAACTCTTCCGTTCGAACACATGTCACTTGAAGACACGGTGCCAGATGCGGTGACAACCCTACAGCTACATGAGCAACTCCGGCTGGCAAGATCTCAACTATCCCGTCAACAGCAGAAGAACTACATGAGCAACGAAAAGGCGAAAGAGAACATGTGGAAGCAGATGGAGGTCGTCACTAAGCAGAAATACGAACGGGAAGTGGCGATGGCTCGGGATGCTGGGAAGAGAGAGGCATTTGGAGAACTGTCGGATGCCATGGGCTTGAACCAATCCATTTACGAACCAGTCAACCTCACAACTGTAAAGGAAAAGCTGGAGGAGAAGATAAAGGCTGAGAAGTCCAGGATGTCTGATGCAGAAGCCCGCAACTTTGCAACATCGAATCCCATTGTCAGAGGTATCATCGTGGCAACTGTCAAGGAGCAAGTCGACTTGGAGATGGAGAGGATTAGGGCGGCTGAGTTTGAGACGAAGCTGAAGATTGGATAGGTGTTTGGTGGGATTGTGGGAAAGGCCCTTCATGCGGCGGAAGGTTTTAGGCACGGTTTGGACATGTTAGCGTCACTTGTCAAGATTTGGCATCGACATCACCGGATATGGAAAGGAGCGTGGGCGATTCCACTAATTTTGAATTCTCATTATGCCCATCATTTTGATCTTTTGCGTGTCTCAATCTCTAGACAGCTTCGTGTCATTGGTAGCAAGTGCCGCAGCAGAAATTTCTACTCGTCTTCTCTTTGTTCGTTCTTTCCTCATATGCCAAATAATCTTCCGCTGTCATTGCAACTGCGTTCATGAGCAAAGTAACTCTCCTGTGATAGCAGGAACTCAAGGAGTGAGCTCTTTCCTATTCTGTCTCAACCAAGTCTGGCATCGAAGTCCGAGAACCTTCGACTTCGACTGCAATGAATCGCATCACCTAAGTGACCTAACATATTCATCAATGCATCCTTACATCACCTACCGCATACATCCGATCCTAGATTGCATGACAATTTTTCATTTTGGATTCTCATCATCATCGTCACTAGCCCTCGAAACATGCGAAGGAGTCGGTACGATCTCTGACTCCCGAGCAATTTCTCCCTAACGTCTCCTAACCACCATGAACACTCCCGCGGCTGCAACAAAAATCGTCTCGATCATTGCCAGACATGATGTGCAAAGTGGAGTGGAGCCTATCGTTCCGAAACGTTTCAGTGCTGGATTTGTGGTTCTGTCATATGTCATCAGTTATCTTGGGGCGTTGACAACATTGGAGCTCTTGATGAGGAGGACGTCCATGAGAGGACTCTACAATTGGTATTGGTCTCTTTTTAAATTTCCCCAGCCGTATTCTCACAGTCATAGGTACCTTCTCATCGGTGCTTCGATCTCTCTGGGCGGTATAGCCATCTGGTCCATGCACTACATCGGTAACTTCGCGATTGTTCTCGAGCGCGCAGATGGCCAGAGAAACGGTCAGATTCTTTACAGCCCACTTTTTACAGCCTTGTCTTTCTTCCTCCCAATAGTTGTAGTGTTCCTCGCATTCTGCACAGTTGGGTACGACAACAACGTAAGCTTTGCACGGATTATCGTTAGAGGAATTTTGGTAGGATTTGGTATTTGTGGAATGCATTATTTGGGGCAAGCTGGGATCTCAAACTATACCTGCGATTACAAGGTTGGCTTTATTATCCTCTCTGTTATCATTGCTTGCCTTTCCAGCACAGTGGCTTTGTGGTTGTTCTTCATGTTCCGTTCCGCGTGGAATTCGTCCTGGTGGAAGAGAGGCACAGCCGCATTTATTCTCGCTACTGGTGTTTCTGGCATGCACGTAAGTAGTCCTTTCCTTTCTCCCTCCTTAATGATATTGCATCAGGGATACCAAAGAGTGCTTCATCTCTTCCGATCTTGCCCTCTGTAGAAATCAAAGTACTAATTTGTTTTAGTGGGTTGCTTCAGGGGAAGCGCAATATCGACCGAAGATGGCAATGCCAAGCGGTCCGGTTTTGTCGCCATTGACAACGGTCATTGCGGTCCTAATTATCGTAAGTCCACACACACGAGGCAAACAATATAGTTGCGTTCTCTGATGTGTTAGTCTATTCTTGGCTGTGTTGTCCTCGTTGCACTCTCTCTGTTTACTCAAGGGCGGAGAGCTGGGGCTGCGAAGAAGGCCCAGCAGGTTGTTCTTGCTGCAGCTATTTTCGACCAGGAAGGAAGGCTTTTAGTCTCTCCGGAGGGGAATTTGCCAACAAAAAAGATCACGAACGCTTATCTCGAGCGGGGAGGTTCAATGCTACAGCTTGCCATACATTTTGCTAATAGGTCAATAGTCAGTAAACGAAGACTTTGGTGTCTCGCATCCAAATCTTCACTGGATCTACAGAACGAGCTGCAATTGGGCTGGCGTGGTAGATCTCATTCCTAAAATGCGAATACATTTGCGGCGAGCGGGCCTGATGCTAATTCGAGCTGATTACTTATTCCTTTTCAGGGAACTCTTTTGTGTTGCAGCAGCAGATCTTGCAGCCGATCTCAAACAGCCAGTTCAAAGTCTTGGAATGCTCTACGATGAGATTGTTATCACTGGGCTCAAAGACAGCGAAAATCGGAGAGCGAAGAGAACATCCACCGACTCAACCGATATCGAGCGACAAGGCTTCGATCCAACCAATCTTGGCAAAGGGAAACTCCTCTTTCTTGTTAAATCGGTTAACAGACGCGAAGCGGAACACCTGGAGGCCACTGGATTTCGCTTTGGAATTGTTCCAAGGGTGGTCCCTATCATCGCAACCACTCTGCGAATGGGCCATCATGATCTCTCATCTCGTCTGGAGATGATGTGCAATTATTCCAACAAACAAAAAATCCTAGACCCAGGGGTATACATTGCTTTATTTACCGCTCGCGCCTCAATGGCTTCAGGGTTCGAGGTTCTTGTACGCAAAGATGCGAAAAACCAGCTACCTACCGTACAGCTTCCTTACGATAGTTTGGCGAGCTGGCAGCTCGACTATCTGAGACAGATGGAGAACTTCAAAGTTTCAGCATGTATAGAATTTCTCCAGAAGGCTGCCGTGCCGTCCAATCCATCAGAGAGGGAGAAAGACTTTGCCGGGACATTGAAATTAAAGCTCGAAGGACTCATGGATCAGATCAGCGATGCGTTCTTCAGTGACGCTGTTCTGATTGCGGCTCCAATTGAAGCACCATGTCATAACTACACGGAGAGCTCCCCGCCAAGCACTGCACAGCTTATCACTTTCAGAATACTTGTCTCAATTTATACTCGAGCACCTGGACAAATTTGGGTATTCACTCCTATGAACTTCTTCAAGGCACAACAACATGTCTACCAAAACTCACCTGATCACGCCATATTTGCAGCCAAGACACATTGCGAATTTGCACCTATTATTGACCTTGCGGGTCCTGTGGGGTGGCCAAAAAAAGCAAAGCATATAGATGATGCGATAGAAGAGTTCATCGAACAGGAATCACATTCCAAGTCGGCAAGTATGTTGAACCCTCTTGAAGAGGAGCCTGAGTCGAAGACGTTTGTTGATGAGTTGTTTCAAAGTTGTATAAAGGCGAAGGGAGGAGCTACTTTTGATCCCCTATGATATCTCGATATGGCTGTAAGGTTCTTCTTTGTGTTGAAAATCCTACTAAGCCGGAGACTCGACACATTCTGGCATGAGGGAACGCGTATTTTGACGCAGTAGACTGAGTAGAAAGTTTCTGTTAGGGTATTGTTTAGTATAGGAAGAGAAGTAACAGAGCTCATACCCTCTAGTATTCTCTCTGGTTCGCGATGCGTTGTGCAAAGTCAACGGTTCTCGAATGTCAGCGGATTCCAGTCTGGGAGAGCGAAGCGAGAATAAAAGGGGGGTCATAGCACGTGATACAGATGCGGACATATCAACCCGCACGGACCTCTCGCTCACATGACATGCAAAGTACCTAGCATAATTTTGCTCCCTTGGGTTTGGTGTTCGCTGAATATTTAGGCAAGGTATGTATGTGCATGTGCATGGTCCTACATGTATTGCCGCTTTCAGTGTTTAGGTATAAAAGAACCCGCCCTGTACCTTCTTCCTTCATTCTCTCTAAATTTTGGTTATTCGTTATATCAAAGCTTATTATAATAATAGGATTTACAACCTCTTACTGGGTAGCACTCTGCTAAGGGACTGTATCAGATGGTAAAATACTCTGCACTGTTTGCACAACTTACGGATTTAAGTAGTTAAAAGGAAAATTCTTCACTTCAAGGGGGACTAAGACGGCCAACATAGATAATCAGTTATCCATCAATTAATTGCATCGATAGAATTCAACAAGTCGTGCCATTCGCAGACCAGCATGGATAAGCGGCAGAAAGCAGTCGAGCGGGTAAGTGCATTGAGAGTATGTACAAAAGTGCAGAAAATATCCAGCTAAACCCACTAGGCAGGTGGCCTGACCTCGCTCTGTTCGAAATGCGGCCTCCTTGATTTGAGCTATCTTGGTTTTATTCACAACAGGAACTGGCCGGCGAGAACCGGGATATTAGTTTTACTCTGGCCGAAGCCGCGGCAGCTGCGGCACATTGTTGGATCTGTGGGTGGCTGGCTTCTCTTGCAGACGACAAAGACTTTGCATTGGCTACTCGAATACAAGTAGGCTTCGGTGTCGATAGGCTATCTGCACTGGAGGCACAGGGAAAGCTGTGGGATGAGGCGACCCAGGGAAGTCACCTATATCTGTATGTTAATTGCCGGGACGCAGGGGGCGAGTTCGAGTACAGAGGGGTTTTCCAGAAGTCTGGTGGTCCTGCACCTATGCATGTTTCTGATATGCTTGACCACGAGGATCCCATTGCCGTGGCGGCGGAAGCAGATCCTTACACTGCGAGATTGCGTCCTCCAGTCGTTGACAAGCGGATCTTCAAATTTTGGATGGATCAATGCACCAGCCACCATGGTAGCATCTGTGGGAAGACTAGATTCATGTCTCGTTCGATCGATTCCATGCGCTTCATTGATGTGGTTGACGATTGCATTGTGGAGTCGGCAAGTGATGTGGATTGGGTTGCATTAAGCTATGTCTGGGGCGAAGCACAAGATCATGCGTTGAAGAAGGGCAATTTTACCTCCTACCATCAGCCAGGAGCTCTGGCTACAGATCTGGTGCCACCCACGATCCGTGACGCCATGGCAGTTACAAGGGCGATGGGAGAACGTTTCCTATGGGTAGACTCCCTCTGCATCATTCAAGACGACGACGAGGACAAACTTCTGCACATCCCCGCAATGGATATCGTTTATGGCCAAGCAGTCGTTACTATCATTAGCGCAGCGGGAGAGAAGGTCTCTTCGGCCATTCCGGGCGTACAGGAAGCATCTCCGCGCAGCGTCCAGGAAACCTTCGAGATCAACGGCACGTGGCTTGCACCGTCGCTCGATGCACCGCACGGGATTTACGAGGGGTACCTCCAGAACACCAAATGGAACGCAAGAGGGTGGACATACCAGGAATGCCTATTGCCATCACGCTGTCTGATATTCGGCGCAGAGCAAGTATACTTCCAGTGCCATCGCGCTTCTTGGTGCGAAGACGCATTTTGGGAGCAAGACGCCCGGGATGTCCCTATTATATACCGCCACTGCCTTGGGAAGCTAGAGATGCTTTCGCTATTGGAGGATAAATCGAAGGACTGGTCTAAGCTATTCTCAGTAGTGCTCAATATGTTTCTACCGCGACAGCTAACATCGCAAGGCGACCGGCTAGCCGCTTTGTCTGGTATCCTTAGCGTCCTTGAGCAATCGACTGGGCAGAGGTTCTTCTGGGGCATGCCCGAGAACCACCTAGAGTTCGCTTTATCTTGGACGACGGATGACCCCCAAAACCCCCGGAACACTGCTCGTCAAGTCACAGCTGCAGGCGGTCCTGCCAGTCCATTTCCGAGTTGGTCCTGGACTGGCTGGCTCGGGACCCGAGTAATGGGGGGCACGGGTAGTTTCGATATGGGGCTCCTTGGCCTTAGGTTCTATCGTCTAGACTACGACGGTAACCCGATACCCATCCAAGAGGACATGGATGCCATGGTGTCTCAATGGAACAAAGATGTCATCTCCGCGCTCGGAACCGATACTGCAACGTATCCCCGGTATCCGGCTAATTTCGAGCACAGCTGGATGGACAAGAGCAAGACCGAAATCACCGTGTCCGATATCCCAAGCAGAATCCGTTCGAGCCACGTGGCGCCATCACTTCTGTGCTTTTGGACTAGCACCGCTGTGCTGAAAATCAAGAAGGAACCTACAGGCTCTCCGCCGATTCCTAAAATCGGAATCACCGATGGGAAAACAGAAATACACGGTTTCTGGGGTTGGGCGGACTTCATCCTAGAAGAAAAAGAGGGCAAATTCATTGTTATTGGCGCAAAGAAGGAGAGGATGGCTATTGGAGGGAGACTTACGCTGACGCTAATGTTTGTCGAAGTGGGCGAGGACGGTGTGTGCTACCGACGTCACATTGTCAGCGATCTGCCTGAATCAGCCTGGTTGAAGTTGGAGAACCGGCAGTGGGAAATAGTTTGTTTGGGATAATTCCGAGTTAAAGTATTGTGGCTTTTGTCGGGGGCTCGTAGCTACTGTAATTGAAAGAGCCTTGACTAAGGTCACGTTTGAGACTGAGCAGGTTAACTTTTAATGTCCCACGCCGCCTGACACATTATAAATTGATTGGTGGTCCCGCATTTTCCATATCCACCAAAAGCTCCAGGACAGAAGACTAAGTCGTTGCAGGCGGATGGCAGGTAGGTTTTACGCGGTCTGGACACCGGGGTTGTGCGCACCTGATATGTGGTCGTAAGACTTGTGCTAAATTTCTCGGACCAACAGGCGATCTAGCAAAAGACGCGTGGATTGAGATATTGCTTGGGGGAGAAATAATCAGGCTAGTGTGCGAAAAGTAACACAGAGCTTCAAAACGCAAAAGCTTGGTTCGTTCCACCAGCTCCGTGTATCAATGAAAATAGAATACCTGATGTAAAGTTGCAAAGAGGACATCGGACACTCGCCTTGGGATTGTAGAAAGTGATACGTACAAAGAAAGGGTGCTTGAAATGAACATCAAAAGTCTCGTCAAAGCATGCACAACTATGAAAGACGGAACAGGAAATATGAAACGCAAAGAAGACTATCTGTAAACAGTATTCTGAAGCTTCTAGCTGTAGAATACCGGAGTTCCACGCAGAAGCATGTGGTTGCACGAGAAGACAATCAAGGAAATGCGCTAATAAAAAGAGATTGGTTGTAAAGCTTGTTTATATGCTGAAACATACATACTCCTATTTCCTCGTTGTCTCAGCTGCGCTACTAAGCAGGACTAATCTCAAAAACCTAAATCAGAAAGCGTCCCTCGTCGGAAATGAAGCGTAGCTGATCGGCGTACTGTATGTAGCACACTACACTCAAAGATGTTCTCTTCCCGCCGCATCTGCAAGTTCGAGCCCGGCACCTGGCTTGAGGGCAACGCAGTGCCACTCCCAGAGCGTCAATCACGTCATTCGTCCCAACCACATGTAGCCAGCATGATGGAAGCTTTCGCAAAACCAGAGTCTGGATGAAAGGGGGGCGGGTTGGTATAATGGAGAGAAGTTGGCGTGGTTTGCTATGAACCAGGATGATGTTATGATGGATGTTAGAGTTTGGGAGTGTGAGGTGAGGGATTCGACTGATGGGATGGCGTTGATTGGATGGCGTTGTTGTTGCAGGAGCATTGCCAATAAATAGCCTTCAGGCGAACGAACATTCTTTGGGAGGCATTTCAATTCTTGACATTGTGATTTATGTCTGCCTATTCATTGTATTTGCCTTGCTCAAATGGCTCCGTCTCATAAAATAGAGCCGAGATGGTATTCCCGTTGAATATTCGACCTTCAAGAGCATTCACGGCCTGAGACACATGTCAGCTGCTTATTCCGTATAGTTTGGGGGAGATGCTCACTCGTAAAGCAGAAAGCTGGCTGGTAAATTTGACGAATACCTTAGGCAATTCTCCGTGCCGATCAATATACACCCGCTCAACTCTCCCATACTATATCATATGTTAGTGTAATTCTTCTCAATCTTCGGCAAGACAAACCTTTTCCCCACATTCATCCCCAATCTCCTGCATCAAACCACCGTCTCCAGATCCTTCAACTTCTTCATCAAGATCCATCCCATCTACCATGCCCCTCAGCACAATCACTTCACTCATTGGCCCAAACTTTCCCGCCGCCTCCGACTCAGGTACGTTCTTCCTGCCTCCAATAATCTTGCCTCTACCACCAGGCGGGTCCCTGAATCCACCCCCTTCAGCATCACTCTTCTTCTTCCGCTTCTCAATCTTGACTGAAAGCGGGTTCACGATACCGGACCCGTCAGCACCGAGACCAGTACCTTTGCTCCAGCCATACTTAGACATCAGGCGCTCGGCAAAACCCTTTTGACCAGGGCGCAGGGAACGTGGCGCTTCTTCTGCATCTTCGGCCTGGTCGTCTTCCGGTTCTGCTGCCAAAGCCTTTTCGAGTTCTGCTTCCGAGGTAGGGAGTTCGGTGGGTGCTGGGGGGAGGTTGTACCGAACTGGAGCGCGGGATATTGCCCCTACTGGTAATGTTTCTGGCGGCGGCGGAGGTGGTGGTTGATTTGTTGAGTGAGCAGGACTGTAGGAACCTGGTTCTGGAGTTTCGACTGCTGGTTTTGGGGGTGGAGAATCCATGGGTGGAGGGGCGAAAGAGTAATTTGAAGGAGGCGCAAATTGGTCTAGGGTCATTAGTGCTTGTGTAGAAAGATAGAGTTTGACCTGCTCACTTCTCATCTGTGGACGATAATCCTCCTCGTCGCTGTCTTTTTCGCTCTCAGACTTTCGCGCCATCCTATGCGCATATAACCTGTCTTTCCACTCTCGAATCTCCCGGATCTTCTCCTCACTATGCTTGTATTCTTCATAGCTGTTCGGTCTCGTCGGATCATATATATCATCCCAGTCTTGCGCAACGGCCTGCTCTTCCCTATGCTTATTCTTTCTCCTCTTCCGTCCCCCTCTCTGGCGTTTCTCTCCTCCATAGAATCCATTCACATCATCGTCGTCTCCCGTAGCAGTCCAATCAGCCAAAGTACTCTTTGGCGGAGGTCGTTGCGTTTGGGGAGCTGTGACAGGAATACTGGCTTGGGGTGGCTTTTCTTGGGGGGCAGCTTTCGGGAAGGACGCCTTGGGCTTTGGCTTCTGGGCAAGCTGTGGTCTTTTTGTGGGTTGGAATCGTAGAGCCGCTAATTATATGTGAGCAATAAAATTTCAACGTTGAAAGAAACAAATATACCAGAATCTATTTGGGGTTTCTTAGCTGATGAAGCTTCATCTGCTGTGTCTGAACCAGCAGCTTTAAAGACAATTGGTCCTCTCGAAAGGGTTGCGTTTGAACCTTTAGGATCTAATAAGTTTGCGTACAAAGAGAGGCCAGCTCCTCTAGGAGCAGATGCTGGGTTGGAATCTGCCATGATGTGTTAATATTTGAGGGTTCTTGTAGTCGCAGGACTCGTGAAGTTCTACAGCCTGGCGCGTGAGGCTCAGAGTCGGGCTAATTTCTCATGAGTCCGATTTAAGCGAAAACAAAGATAAACCGTAGCTGATAATGATTAAGATATGCATGGTGGTGTATATAATATAATAAGGGCAGAAAGTGCTAAAAATACTTCGGATGGATGGCCGAGTGGTTATGGCGTGTGGCTCAAGAGACGATTCTCGTATCTTTCTAATGTAAAAATTAGTGTGCTTTCTCATAGGGAAACCTGCAGGGGTTCGAATCCCCTTCCATTCAACACTTTTTTTTGCCTTCTTATCCTTATAATACTTTTGGGGAACTTTATATTTTTTGCATACCATACCTAAGTCCCGAGCACGTTAATAAGTCAGCAAAGGATACTCGAGTATATTTCTCGTGAGTCCGATTTAAGCGAGCGTATTTGCATGATTTGCCCCACGAGAAATCCACCCGAGTATATGCAAGGTTGATTAAAAGAGCGATGTACTTCGTCCCAGGAGCCAGGAAAATAGTTACGCCAAGAAATCAATGGCAGGGGGGTTAAGAATAGTGGTAAACGCACCAAAGTAAGGCCCCCTTGCCCTTGTCTTCCTGGCGTAACTATTTCGCCTAGGACGAAGTATGTTGGCAAAAGCAGCGGTCAAGAGAACGATAAAGCCTCTCTCTCTCCATACATCACGTCCACGTCTTCGGTGATAAGAAACCTCAAACGCCACCAACGTCAAGAAAGAAGAGTTCATTCTTCCCTCTTCCGTCCCAAACTTCAAGAAGTTCAACCTTCATATTCAATTTCGAAGCCCAAAGCTTAAATCAATGTCAATTGGCTTAGCCAATGTCCTGTTTGTTACAGTAACATACTTCTTTTGTGTACTTTTACTTACATATGTCTAGACGTTAATATGGCTGCAACCACTCTCTCCAATGCATTCTCCCCAGATGCCAAGTCCACCGCCGTTATCATTCCAAGCAAACCGCAAGCTCTTACAGTCTCGTACGAACAGCTTTCTGCAGAAATCCTTTCCTTCCAGAAGAAGCTTGCAAAGCTCGGTGTTACACCACAAGCGGCCGTCTCGATTGCTCTCCCAAATACCTACGAATTTATCGTTGCTTTTCTTGCAAGTTCTTGGCAAAGAGGCATTGCTGCTCCCCTAAATGCGGCATATAAGCAGGAGGAATTCGAATTCTACATTGATGACTTGAAATCTGCTCTTGCTCTCGTGCCCAAGGGCTCCTTTCAACAAGATGGGCCTGCCGTACGGGCCGCCAGGAAATACAAGGCTGCAATTGCAGAATGCTATTGGAACGGGAGAGAGGTAGTGCTGGATGTCAAGGATGAAGGGAAGTTGAAGGGGAAGGGAAACCAGACTGTTGAGAAGGCACAGCCAGATGATATTGCTCTGGTCCTGCATACCTCTGGCACAACGGGACGACCAAAGGCAGTGCCATTGACCCACAAGAATCTCACGCGGACAATGAAGAACATCAAGGCAACATACAACCTCACTCCCGAAGATCGTACTATGCTCGTCATGCCACTCTTCCACGTTCACGGCCTGCTCGCTGGATTCCTCGCACCTCTATACTCAGGCGGCTCCGTAATTGTACCACCGAAATTCAGCGCCTCTGAATTCTGGGACGACTTCATAACCCACAAGGCAAATTGGTATACTGCCGTCCCCACAATCCACCAGATCCTCCTCAAGAATCCACCTCCTCACACCAAGCCTAAGATCCGTTTCATCAGATCTTGCTCTTCGCCCCTGTCGCCTACTACTTTCCACCAGCTCGAAGAAACCTACAACGCGCCAGTACTAGAGGCATACGCAATGACAGAAGCAGCCCACCAAATGACCTCCAACCCTCTCCCACCCGCAAAGCGCCAACCTGGTTCCGTAGGCATCGGCCAGGGCGTCGAAATCGCCATCTTAGACCAAAGCGGAAAGGAAGTCCCTCAAGGCTCAGAAGCAGAGATCTGTATCCGTGGCGAGAACGTAACCTCAGGGTACCTCAACAATCCCGAAGCCAACAAGACCTCCTTTACCTCCTCTGGCTTCTTCCGCACGGGAGACCAGGGAAAGATGGATAAGGATGGCTATGTGATAATCACTGGAAGGATAAAGGAATTGATTAATAAAGGAGGCGAGAAGATCAGTCCAATTGAACTTGACAATGTATTGGCCCGGCATCCAAGCGTGAGCGAGGCGGTTAGTTTTGCTATACCGGATGAGATGTATGGGCAAGATGTTGGCGTCGCTATTGTGTTGAAGAGCGGGGCGAAGCTTGGGGAGGGAGACTTGAGAACTTGGGTTTCTGAGAAACTGGCTAAGTTCAAGGTGCCAAAGAAGGTTTGCTGCCCTTGTTGTTCATATATTTCTATATTGTATGAACAAGAGCTAACAATTGGACCCAGATTTACTTCACAGACAACATGCCCAAGACTGCTACAGGCAAGATCCAGCGCCGTATCGTAGCAGACACGATGATGAAGCAGGAGAAGCCAAAGGCCAAGCTGTAAAGCTTATCCTTGGCTATGCCACATGTGACAAGAATAATGTTTTATGATTTGCATTATAGAAGCTTGTATATATAGTAGAAATCCATAGTATATAACTCCCTTCCTGGTACTCGACCCAGAGTGGAAAACCTCCAAACATGCTCTGAATTTACGCGATAGCATCTCAAAAGAATTCCTCCCTAGATTTTCAACGGGCGACTTATTGATACCGGTAGGCAGTGACAGCTTCAAGTGGAGTGAGTGGAGGTGGAATTAGCAGATTGATTTGCTGAACGTCTTCACCCTTTCTTAATGCTGCTCTCTAGCCCGAAAGCCCCCAAGATTTCCACTGTACTAAGCCAGTACACAGCTAAGGAGAAACACAGAAAAGGTTTAGATACCGGGTAATCTTTGGATCACGGCCGTCTAATTAGAGTGGCTGAATGCTTCCGTCTTGCATTGGTCTTTGAGCTATGACCGCGCCAGGCCGCGCTGGCGAGATCATTCCTGCTCCAAGACCAAAGAAGGTATGGCTGTCAGCATTAGTACTACTATTCCCATTACGGCTGTAATCCACACACTTTTCCCATCCTAATAAACAGAACATTAGCTTTACTGATCAAATACTAAAATAAATCCAGATGTCTTACCATAAACGTAATCGAGAACTTTCTTTACACCTCTGACTGCAGCATGAGTCATTTCATGAAGCATCATCGCGTCGGCTAAATATACTATATCCATGGCTGTCATGGACTCCTTCAAGTGTGGCGCTTCCTCGAGTACGATCGTTGATAGAGCCAGCGCGCCTGCGTCGGTTTCGTCCTCAAGGTCTGCGAGAGTTTGATATGGCTCGACTGACATTTTACTTAACCACCAAGGACATATTTGGATGGTAGCGGACTTATTTGTCGCGTCGGTGGCCCAAGCCTAAGTTGAAGTTAAGATTTGAATTATATATCGTTGGCAATCAGGTCACGTACTGATACTTGTGATTGTCCGTATATACCATTACTGGTATCGCAACCGGCAACCATATCGGTGAGATCAACGTCTTGAGGCGAATTAGTATAGTTATAAACTGTTTACTTCGAAGGGGTTTTAAAGCCAAGGAGATATCCTAGGAAATAAGATCTTGACTTACAATAATCCTGAAGGGTATCATATAGCTTAGTGATAACCTTGCCCGATTCCGTGACATTTTTCTCTTGAAAGCGATCGTAATTGCAAAAAATAATAAGGTCTTTGGAGGTTAACTCTAGATAGAGACCCGGGCCATTTCTTGGGTCTAATATCCGTTCAGGACTACCGGAGCTGGTAGTGTTAAACTTGAGCACCGCATTCAATGTCTCTACCACAGTCTGCTTTTCGTCTTCGAAGGCAATTGACCCTTCAAATATATAATATTTGAGATCTTCCTGGGCCTGTAATATATCAGGATCTGTGCTAGGCGAGTCATAAATATCAACTCCCGCCCTAGCTAATTCGAAGGCGCCTTTCATTGCTTTAGTAAAAAAGGGTGACATGCTATCACAACCCAGATCTAAGGTATAGCTATAGCTAAGAGCTGAAAAGCCTAGACAAATGGCGACGTTAAGTCTCATAGTTAATTAAAAGAGCAGAAAATGAGAGGAAAGATAGAAGATTTAGGGGAGACATCAGACAAAACTTATAAGTATAAATTGGGTGGACCTTAATAGCAGTCTCTTCCTTCTTTGCTCCTTCTATCCTAAGAAGGAAGACCGACTATCATTCCCTGCTTCTATATCTAGCCTGGACCATGGTAGCCGTTGGAGCTACTAGGGGGGAATGCTTGAACCACCTACTACTACCATGGGGGAACGGTTATTGCTAGCTCCTTATAATGGAGTATTTTGCGGTTATGTGATTCGAAAGAGTAAAACCGCATAATCTTCGTGCTTCCTTTAACAGAAACGCTGACTAAGATAGGACTAATACACGTGGTTTAAGCGCGTGCTAGTTATCGCTAAGCGGGTCGCGCCACTAAGGTAAGTAGCGCGTGGTGGTATAAAATTGTGTGAAGGGAACCAAAGAAAATTGTTCAACCAACCTCGTCACACAACAAAACCATATGAACTGTACTCGAACCAGGTTTGTATCTGCAATTGTTCTTCCTTGTATCTAATTATTCCCATACATTTCCTATCTCTGGACCTGTGAGCTTCCTGTATATACCTACGTACGGTACAGCGAGCGCAGTGGCACTTTCGAAGCTTTGGCGATCCTCTCTCCCATGATCACTCAGAGTCAAAAAGAATGCCCAGATCAAGCCCCAAGTACTCTGCCAAGAGTCATCTCACTCGTGTTGCAAGGTCGCAGCGTAAGCTATGGCGACCTTTGCGTCTTTTTGCTGAGAGACAAATCCCTCCCTGCTTTTTTTTAATGATACAGTATGGTATATGCCATCCTGATTGACTGCCCCAGTATCAACTATCATCGAGTATTTATTCATAGCTCCTTCTTCGCTTTTGGTGATGTCCGTGACTCCGCCGTGACCTTTTCTCCCTCCATCTTCATCGGCTGCCCACCATTGTTCTTCTCATCCTGCGTAGCTTTCCCAGTCCCCATAGCCAAGGCTACGGCCGCACCAAGCGCATCGCTGATAAGTAGAATAATCGCCCCGCATGCTAATGCCCAAACTTGTATGGATATACTGCCCACCGGCGCTCTTGGGAACGACAGCAGCCATTCAGCGTAGTACGGTACCCAGCCCTTGGGGATCCAGAACATCGGCTGTTTCTGGAACCAGAACTGTATCAGCATGCGTAGTCCATTCGTGCCGAGCCAGCGAAGCGCAGAGATGGCGCTGTCGAAGGTGCTTTTCGTGCCATCGAGTAACTTTTCTGTTTGCGCAACAATAATACGTTAGCTTAGCTTGGGTTGGGTAGAACTGGAAGGAGAACGGGGTACGGACTATTTGCTTCGACTTGCTCGACGAGTTTGTCATGCTGTCTTCTTAATTTCGCCCATTTGGCGAAGTTGTCTTGGCTGCTGGTGGCATTGAGCTCTGTTCGTACTTTTAGGAACTGCTTTTTTAGGTCTCGTTGTTCGGCTGCTGCTTTCGAGGTTGGGGTTGGTAGGCGGTTGTAGATGTTCCAGAGCTAGAGGGATCTATTAGCTGGCTGAATACTAGAGAGTGAAGGGAGTTATGTGTGTGAGAGGGTGGGCATACTATGTTGTTAATTGTTGCGGCTCCGACTGTGTTTACCAGGTGGATGGTGAGCTGCAGGATGAACACGACGACGAGGAGGGAAGGCATCTTTCAAGGGTTTGCAGAGTTTGTCCTGTTGCCCTTGTAGATGTTGAGGTTTCTTTTCCGGAAGGCTGGACACCAAGTTCTAAGGCTCGTGGCTGCAGCAATCAACGTGTGATGAGTCTGAAAGTAATGGACGCGTCCGTGCACGCAAGGCTGCGAGCCTCACATCATTTTGTTGGTCTGGTCTGGATTAGAAACATCCTTACTACACAAACTTTTCCAATAGTTCAACATGTCAAGAGCACTGGACAAAGAAACTATCACATCACTTCAGAATGACAATCTTCCAGTCATCTACAGGGACATCGTGAGTGCGTTATGTTCAGACACGCCACAGTTGCTAGAGATCGAGCTTCTCGGGAAAAGTCACCCACTACCTGCTGGCACAAATGTACTTTTGGAGGAGAACAGCATTGCTATCCCCAAAACCAGACTCGTCCAAGCTTTCGTCATTGCTCGTCAAATATTTTTCAAGCTAGTTAGAAACTGTCCATTGGAGAAAAGGCAAGATCTCCGGAATGCATCGGCCGTTATTCTCTTGATGGATCCTGAGCATCTGACTGCTGCCAACGCGCGGAAAAGGCTCATTCAGTCATACCAGGAGGGCCCAAAGGCAGAGCTCGAAGCTGTGTTGGAAAACGAGTTGGTGTTCGTGGACAGCTATCTTACTTCACGGTTGCATCGTCATACGAAATCACCTACACTTTGGGGTCATCGTCGTTGGCTTCTTGAGGTGTATCGATCTGCAAATATGGAGCACGATATTGTCCAAGATCTCAAAACTGTTGTTCTCATCGCGGCGGAAAGACATCCGAAAAATTACTATGCCTGGTCTCACATGAGGTGGCTCATCCAGATGTTTGGCGTGGAGGACGGACCGGATTGCGAGATTTTATCTCTCGTCAAAAACTGGTGCTTGAGACATCCTGCTGATACTTCTGGGTTTTCTTTCCTCTTATTCTATCTGTCCAGGCCCGCTTCTTCAGAACACGCTCCTCGGATTGAAGCAAGTACTACGGCCTGCAAAGAAGTCTTTGGCCTTGCTATCTCCTTCAAATGGACCCATGAATCCGTCTGGGTTTTCCTCAGAAGTCTTGTAGCGTCGGGGGACGTGACAGAGGATCAAAGGACATCCTTTCTCCAAATTATCGATACTATACTCGCGGCGAATTCGTATAGTTCGACGACAAAATCCATCATCCGAGGAGCACGCGAGTGGTGTGAGAAATACCAACAGAAACCTCGCTCATGAAGCAGGAACCTGTTACGTGTGGCATATCCAAAGCTTCGTCGACTGTCTTGTCACCATGGCCAGAAAATACGGAGTATGTCTGAGGTTGATTTAGATGTGTGGATTTGAGATCTCTCGGCACATGCATAGCGTGATACAGACAAACGCAAGGGCAAGGGTTCCAAATTGTGCAATGTCGATAACAGACGCGAGAGACCAGGGTCTGAATATACCCAGTTTATGGTTTGTGAACCTTGTGGCGGCCGCAGAACATCAAAAACGCTAAAATATTGTTTTGCATGGAAATTTGGGAAGAGATGTGGAAAATCTAAAATGCTTGACTTATTCAACGCTAAAAACAAGAAACTTTCTGGACCATTACAGCACAGACACGTTTCCGAGGCGTGATATTGAGACGGCTCAACGCCGCGACGGATTCACAAAATAGTACTCCTCCGAAGTAAAGCCAGCTTCTCATCCTCATCCTCGACATGTGACGGAAATCCGAACTCTTGAGGTCGAAAACAAGAAAGAACGAGCTCTTAGATGTCGACAGTGAGGCGAAAAAGTATAAAACAAGCACAAACCGGCGAAAAAGTTCTATTTAGAGCAACTTCTCCCCACACTTGGCGAGGTGGTGAGTGGGTGGTACCATCAGGTACTAAAGATTTGGATGTGCGGAGCAGAGATCCGGACAGCAAAATGCAAAAGTCCAGAGCCTCGGGGAATCTTGAGGTCCACCAGGTCGTCAACTTGAAGTGGAAAAAAAGAAAGGTCCATTTTATCAGCCAATAGGAGATGCTGGGGGAACACTGATGCGAAGGCTAGTTTGCAGAGGCGTTCGATGGCTCCCACATTATCTCCAACGCGCTTCCCTGTATTTTGCCTAACGCGGAACCAGATGCAGAGAGATTGCGTGTGCATAAAAGTGAAGATATCAAATCAGATGTGGGCTGTTGCGAGCAGGACTCGTATGCTTCACCTGATCTCTATCCAGGCCCAGGATACCGGTAGCAGCTTTGATGAGAATGAATAATCATGCAAGTGCCGAATTGATTGATTTTTAATAAATGGAAGAAATATGATGGTTTTGTAAGAGTATCATTGGATGGCGTCTGCAACTTTTTCTGTCTCAATTCGGGAAATCCCCGACAACAAAGAGATAAACTCGCAGCGAGTTAAAGGTAGGCTCTGGGCGAATAATAATGAGCTTTATCCGCCACGAGCCCTGATGCTGGTTTCATTATTGTTATGCTACCATGCCGGGTGGGGGTGAGAGCGAGGGATGGGAGGGAATATTACTCGCTCCTTCCCGACCATGTTGGTTATTCTCTCTCTTATCAACGAGCATAGAATTGGACGATAGGGGTGCGTGGGAAAGACGTTCGAACTGGAGCAAGAGGAGCAGAAGATCCTTTGTAGACAGACATATGCTTTGTGCGTTTCACGACCACGACGACGATGATGACGATGATGGGTTGTGCGTAATTTACTCCGTAGATAAGTTTACTCGGATAGGGGCAGCAAATCCTAATTTAATCATTTCGGTGGTACCCACAAGTCTTCGCTGATCCAGCAGGTATATTGGCAGACTACCCTCCGTAATCTTGCTGCAATCTCTATCAATCTCCATTTCTGCCTGCTTGAGTTTAGTGTGCAATCCACCGCCAGAGCGTCATCCCCACTGTAGCCCGGTTTGGAGCTGCATTATTCGTCAGCGCTGGTGCAGCCCCTAGCGTGCGAGGCCAGTTCCCTGAAATGCAACCTCCAGCGCTACCCCAACCCCTGGTGGCACTATACTCCCCTAGGACGACTACGGCGACTCCCATCTCCCAATCCCGGCCCATCCCTTAAAACCCGGGTGCTGCTGGCCTTCGCTCGCAACTCCTCTTTTTATACTGGTGTTCGCAAAGCCACTGTTCTTTTGAAACCCTCCTCTGTGTTCCCTTTTTAATTCACCACTGTCGTTAAAGGTTCGAGTCTCTGCTTTCTACTACTACCACCAAAGGAAAAGAATCCAGAAACGTCAATTCACGAATCTATTGATTATTCATAACAAGGTACGTCTGATTTTGCATTTGCATTGTACGCGTGGTGTGGTGTGGTGTTGGTGATGGGCTGCGTGTTCCGAGCGACTGGAAGAGCAAAGAAGAAGCTTTTCGAGCATCACGATTGCCATTGCATTGCCATTGCCATTACCATAATGATAATACGATCATCGTCGACTTCCTCACCACTCAAGAGCTCCTTCTCTCTGCTGGGGGAAGCATAAGAAGACGTGGGTGCTCTCGGCTGGCAAAAGAAGGGCAGGAAGGAAACAGTCGCCAAACGTCCACCGCCCATCAAACTCAAACCCGGTGGCCGCTTCTCAAAACATACTTGAACACGCGGTTCTCCACCCACAGCAACGGCACCAGCAACATCAACATCCACATCCTTCTAGCATCTGCCACTGCTTGTCACCCACCTTCATCGTCGAGCTCTCCTGGCATCACATCGCATCAAATCATTTCATTGAGCTGAGCTAACGTCCAAAAGTTACTGTAAACAGCTTAATTCCACATCCCATCCCGTCTCCCAACAGTGTTCATCCTCGCCATGTTCGCCCAACAACTCATCCTTCCGGCCTTGGCCATCTTCAGCATTGCAGCTGGTAAGAAACCCTCATCTATTCTCATACCGTGGTCCGCGTTGTGCATACCATCTCCTTCAAGTGGTTCGATGAAGGGGTCGGAGCCGGTTTGCAGACTGTACCCTGAATGAATCTCACCAGATTCAGTGCATGCAACTCGTGGATGAACATAAATGCTAACGATGTCAACGTGTAGCCGACACCGGTTGTTCTCAAGCCACAGCCACCATCAACTCGCAAGCTGATGCCACCGCACTCGCGTCCTGCACGACCTTCGCCGGAAGTATCCTCCTCCCGTCGACCGCAGCTGGTGTCATCAGCATTGATGGTCCTCAAACCATCGGCGGAGACTTCGTGGTCGATAACGCTACAGCTTTAACCAGCTTGAGTTCCTCCAGCATTGCTGCGATTTCCGGCATCTTCCACTTGGACAGTCTGACTGTTCTGTCAACCTTGTCCTTCACCGATTTGACTCAAGTCGGCTCCATCGAGTGGTCCGCTCTTCCAGTCTTGCAACAGCTGACCTTCCCATCGGTCATCAAGAAGGCCAAGGACGTCCTCATCACCAACACATTCTTGAGCAGTTTGGACGGTATTAACTTGGAGACCGTCGAAACTTTGAACATCAACAACAACGGCCGCCTGACCAGCTTCAGCACCCAGGTTGCCAACATCACTGGATTGCTTAACATTGAGGCCAACGGAAAGAGTTTGGCGGTTGAGTTCCCCAACTTGGAGACTGCTGCCAACATGACCTTCCGCAACTGTTCCAGCATCAGCATTCCATCCTTGAAGACTGTCAACGGATCCCTTGGATTCTATGGCAACTACATTGAGAGCCTTGCCGCGCCCAACTTGACTACTCTCGGTAGCACAACTGAAGCAAACACTGGATCTTTCGCATTGGTTGCTAACGGAATGCTCACCAACATCTCGTTCCCCCAATTGAGCTCAATTGCCGGCGCTTTCCAAATCGCCAACAACACCGGGCTTTACAACATCTCTTTCCCAGATGTTTCCCAAGTTGGAGGTGCCATTGATTTCGCTGGTAACTTTTCTACGTACGTATCTTAGTTCTAGCTGCATTGAACGTTACTAATTTCCGTTTTAGTCCTGTTCTCACGGGTCTTAAAGTTGTATCTGGTGGTTTCAACATGCAATCCACATCGGTCATTGACTGCTCCACTTTCGACAAGCTCAACGGCAATGTCATCCAGGGTGTCTACGACTGTGTCAGTGCCACTGACGATGCAAGAGCGGTCTTGGATCATCAACCTCAACCTCATCAAGCGCCAAGTCAACTAGCAGTAAGGCCGCAGGTGCTTCCTACGGAATTAGCGAGGCTGTTGCCGGCCTTTCTGTCATGGGAGGTCTGCTGCAAATGATTCTGTAAAGCATTGGGACGTTGGCGTTTTTCCTTTTCAGTCACCTTAGAACTAATTGCCACGTTTTCCATTTCGACACTTTTCTTTGGCCGCGCCGCGAACAAAACGAAGCCCTTCATTCGATCGATTGATCCAGTCCGAGCCCTTGAGCGTCATTTTGCTTTCATTCGGATCATGAGAAGATTATGCATGAGTGGAGAGATTAGGGAGGGGGGTTGGTTGTGATTGATTGATGCGAAGCATATCCTAGACAAAGCATAATTTTCCCTTGCTGTCTTTTGGCGGTGGTTGCTCGTCTGATGATTTGGGATGGTACGTGGGTGTGAGGTTTGGGCTGTCGCTGGTGGACAATGGACATTAGGACAGCGAGATCCCATACAATACTTGTACATTGATTAACTGATGACCTTTTAATGTGTTCTTGTGATGTCGTTTCGTTCACCGTTTGTGTAAAATAAAAACTATTTTCGAATGTCTTCCCCAAGAGCGTCCCATAATTTAAACAACACCTGTCCCGACAAATCCTATGCTTCAGACTTGAGCCTGAGCTATCAAATATTCCAGGCCAGGAAATAAAAGCGTCAGTGGCGCTAGCTCTTCTGACTGGCAAAGCGTCCTGTTGGCCTGCCTGTCGTGCCACCATTCAGGGGCGCGCCTCTCAGCCTCACTGCAAGCCTTTACACGGCACCCCACACACACCACATGAACAATTAGATCAAATCCAACCCATCAGCGCAGCCATTTGATAAATTTCAGCTAGCAAGGCTGAAAGGTACGTACTGTACAGTACAAGGCGGACGGACATCTTACCAGGTTCTTGCTGGTACTAGGTTGGATAGAGGTATATATTTACCAGTTGATATGAGGAGTGGAAGTGTAGGGGTTTTGGTTCTTAGAATAAATACTCTGTTGTTTCTAAATTAGATGTTGGGTTTATTGGAATACGAGTACTGTTTGATTGGGAAGTAAGATGGAGGTAGAGGCTGGAGGTGGAAGAAGGTGCGTACAGTAGGAGGTTTTTGTACCTAGGCCTGCCTGGTACCTACTTTTAACTACGGTAGGGGGGTTGCAATTATGAATTTGTGATAACTGGTTTGTGATTGATGAGTAATTTCTGCAATATGGCTTGATTGATCTTTAGAGAGGCTTGTAGAGGAAGTAGAGTGAGCTTACTGAATAAGAAGATACTAATTCTATGGTTCTTTTGTACTTCCATACTGATGATAGAGCTGAGATACTATCAGGTATCAGATGCTTATTACGTACCCTAGTTGTGAGTAACTATGAGCGAGAGTGCATAGGAAAGTCTTTGGAGCAAGGAACGTGTAGACTTATGTCCCAAAAGGGAAAACCCTTTGTTTTCTATATGGAAATGCGGGATCTAGACGTGGAGCGGCTCGTCGTGGGTGTATATGTTTATATTCGGGCTAAGCCGAATCGAGAATACAAAGGCGGTCACAACTGGCAATCCTTCTTAAATGTTTTACTGTGTCCTTGAACTCCATATCATCCCATTGATTTTCAACAAACCCATACATAATCTGTCGCCATCATGGCACTTTCATGGGGAACGTAAGTATGGCCTGAACCTGTTCTAGTCCATTGGCTAATATACCGCCTCCCAGGATCAAGTCCTTGCTTCTCTTCTTCGGGCCCATCCTCCTCCCAAAGGCAATAGCATACTACCGCTCAGCCAAAGCCTCACCTGCCATCCAAGGAGTTTCCATCCGACCCATCCCCCCCTTGGTCTCGCGAGCCCTCATAATACTCTTCGTCGTCGCCAGCGCCTTCTTCATACGAACCCTCCCTTTCTACGCGCCCGAAAACATCTTCTCCCGAACCTCCTCCCGCCTCCAAATCCCCGTCGACGTGCTCTTCACGCGCCTGTCCGCCCTCCGACAAGGCGGGCTCACAACCTCCGACAACACCCTGCGCACGAAACTCAGCTCCCTCGACTCCCGCCTCCTCTTCTTCCAGCACGGCCCAGACGTCCTAACCAACTGCCAGTTCTGCAGCGCCGAGGACCCAAAGTCCTACCTCTACTACTCCATCCCCAGCATCCTCGCCCCGCACCTCTTCAACCTCTGCGTGCTCGCGCTCGTCACCTCCGGGCTGTTTGCCGGCAAGGAAGGCGCGGTGTGGCGCTACACGGCCACGATAGCCGCGGGCGCTGCCGTGGTCATAGATCTCTATCTCGTGAGCTCCTACGACCAGGCTGCGAACGCGAAGGCCACGAGAGCGGAAGACATCGATACGTTTTTCTGGCGGATGCGCGTGTATCGCCTGCTGGGACTCGCTGCCATTGACGGGCTGCTGGGCTGGGTGCTCTACCTCTCGTCCACGAACCGGGCTTTTATCAAGTCGCACACGACGCAGGAGCGAGTCGAGGCTTCTACGAAGGTGTTGGAGAGCGTGAGGAGCAGGCTGGGCACGCTGGCTGTGTTGAAGAATACGATTTATAGGAGTAGTGAGCTCAGGGCAAATAACTCGGAGTACTGGGTCCGGGAGGGCGTGATTATGGGCGAGGTGATGGAGGATAGGGATGTGGTTGAGGGGGTGAATAGCGCGCTGGGGAATAGGATTGATATCAATAGTATTGCGAGGGATGCGGAGGCTTTCGCGCAGTCGATAGGGCCTTCGCAGCTTCAGATGGCAAATGGGAATATCTAGGGTTTGGTGCTTGACATTTATACCAATGTACGATTATTTCCGATTTTATGTTAATAGATGTTTTATACGTGTTGGAATACAATGGATTTTGCTCCACACGTCCTGGCTCCATTACCACGTTTTCGGACGTTCTAAACAGCTATCTATGAATTTCATTTCCTTGTCCTTGGCTAAAATATGTCTTGCACCACAGGTTATGATTCAAGCGGTATTCTGTGATACCTACTGGCATGATTCTGTCGATGATACATATACATCACGCATGCATGAGCGGGCAATCGAACGACAGACGGGGGAGGTTACAATAATAAAAGACATAGTTAAACGATTTCAAGACTACATACACCACCTACATCTACATCATCTGCATCTGCACTAATCCCGAGATATCTTTCATAGACACTGCTATGCAGTATGTACCTACCAGGTCGGATCAAGACTCTCCCACTCCACTCCACCTTTGCAGCTAAGTCCAGACTTTTTGGCCGCTATAGTCTACAGCTCTATACCGGCTGGGCTGGGCGGGCGTATTAATCAATGAAAGCTATGTATGCTGCATTCGGTCCATATAAAATGAGCGAATGGGGATACTACGATTTTGGGAGCTCCTAGAGCGATGTATTGGATCTACAAATACTATTCAGACACCAGATATCAGAAACTCAACCAAGATACCTCCCCGAAACCAAAAGTAAAACATTGATATAAAAAGATATGCTTTGCGAGGCAGCCAGCCAGTCGCCCTTGAAAGTCACCCCGACGCCTCTCGCCATGTGATATAGTACACTCGGAACCTTCACCCAAGCCATCAAGCGGAAACCTGCCATCCACAAATCGGCACTCATCTAGAAGCAGAACTTCCATCTCCACTCCTAGTATCCGGCCTCGGCGGTGCACTGCTTATACTGCCGCTTCTACTGCCAGATGCGGAGCCCTCTTCGGCGTTCCGCTCGAGGAAGCTGGTCCATAAGTCGGCTAGCGACTCCTTGCTGGCGGGAGGCTCGGTGAAGAACTCGGTTGATAGTGTGGGTGTGCTTGGAGTCCGGTGGAATGGCGATATGGGCAGGCGCAAACTGCCACTTGTGCCGCCGGGTCTTGCGAGCCCTGCTTGTTCTTTTTGTTCCTCGGTCCAGTTGAGGAGTGCCGCTATCAATTGCAGAATTTGGAACTTCTTGGGGTCGGAGCGATCCAGGGCTAGGAAGTGCAGGAAATGGTTTGTGACGATTTGCCTGAAAATATGTTAGTTGGTTATGAATACTTGTCGAATGTGAAGCGTACCTGTCAATGTTGTCCTCCGGCTTCGCCTTCTTGAGAAATCGTAGGGCTTTTGTGAGGTGATCGTTGAGTACAATTGCTTCATGCCGTAATTTCCCAATGAGGAGGTTCTTCTCTTTCACTTCCTTTTCGAAAGGAACCAAACGATCAAGCTCGGTTTGCAAGGAACCCTTCCCGTTCTCGGCCTCTGTCGCACGAGAATCCGAATCTTGTACAAGTTTCTTGAGAGATTGGATCTGCTCTTCATAGGACTCCACCATATCACGCAACTCTCGTTTCCGGGCTTCTTGAACCTCTTGCAGTGCCCTTTGCAAACCCTGTAAGGATTGGGATTGGCTATCCCTCTCTGATACAGCAGTTTCGTAGGCATCCTTTTGAGATGAGAATTGCTCTTCTAAATCCCCAACCTTTTCGGTCAAGCCTTCACGCATTGCTCGCTCCTCCATAGCCAAGACCTCCCAATCGCCCATAGCTTCTTTTGCTGCTTCCGCCTCATCCCTTAGCTGCCTAGTCTGTTGCAGCAGATCTTCCCTTTCATGAACCCAGTTTTGTTGAGAAAGATTATGCCGGTTTCGTAAACTTGACAGTTCCCTCGAAGAGTCCTGTGACTCGGATTCCAGTCGCTTCGCGTCTCCTTCAAGACCCTGAACTCGTCTTTGGAGGGATTCGTTTTGCGACTCGAGTTCCTCTATCTGCTCCTTTGCCTCAGCTAACTCTTGCCTGTCTGCTTTCAGACGTTCGCCCAAGCTTGCTTTGATTGTATTGATACGGCCCAGGAGGCTTTGGTATTGCTCCTCAGCTTGCTCCCTGGCTGACTGGCTTTCCTCCAGCTCAGCTCGAACGCTCGATATTTCCTCGGTATGTTGATCTTTGATCGTAGAGATTTCTTCGCTATGCTTCGATTGAACTCCAGATATTTCCTCCGAGTGCTGACTCCTGATCGTGGATACTTCTTCTGTGTGCTTGCCCTGTATATCCTGTAATGACTTCCGTAATTGTTCTACCTCAGCACGCAGAGCTTCCCGTTCCTGAGACATCGCTTCGAACCGGATACTTGTATCTGTAGTATCCGACGCATTGCTGTCTATCGTGTCTTCTACGTTCCGTTCTTGGGTTTTTACTTGGTTGGCAGCAGAAACATGGTTTGAGGCCGCCATAGCACTTCCATTACTCGTAGCGTCATGACTGTGACCGTTCATCTGCGACTGCAAGGATTTCGGGAAATTGGCTTCCTTTGGAGTATTCTAATTGAAATGGTCAGGATGTAAGCTTCTCCCTGGATTTCTGACAATTGAACAGGTGTCCCTCGTACCACAGCTGATTGCCCAGAATCTTCACCCTCTCCTTCACCATCGCCAATCTCCAGAGCCAGGCCCTTCTCGGGTTCTTGTGACTTGACAGTATCCCCATTGCTCTTGCCCTTGCCATTCTTTTTCTTGTTGCTCTTCTTCTTCTTACTAGATGCTATTGGAATGTGTTAGCAATGGCAAAATACCGACATTGTCCGGGCAGCCATGATGCTGGGCAGACCAACCTGTTAAAGACGCCTGAGAAGGGTCTGGCGGCGCCTGAGTAGACATTTTTTCAATGGGTGGTGAGCTCGAGATGTCTGTTTGGTTGGAAGCAGGCAATTGTCCTTTGGGCGTTTCCAAACAATCGTAATAGTGCCGCTTCTCTGGGTCTAGCACGCCGCCTTACATGCGAGCTACGAACACACCCTTGCTTGTCTCGTCACGACACCCCTACAGTACTCGTAGATCCCGCTTCTTCAGATCCTCATCCCTCCGGATATTCCTTCCTCCTCCTGACGATTACGTGTCATTGCGACACCCTGAACTTTACTCTGACACTAGTTATGTTTATACATTTCTTCGTAATCGATCCATATTTCATAGCTTAAAAATGTTTGAGATATCTAGCTTCAGAGACTAACTCCTCTTTCCTCCAATGTGGTCTAACTTATAAGTGAAGCAAAGTGCGGGGCACTGCCTGCTACGGAGTATATTAACTCACAAATCGTCATTGATCTATTAATATCACCATCTTCTTAAGCAACCCATAGCACTATTGAAATCCCCAGACTTATATCGTTATATGATGCTAGTGTACTCGAGTATTGTTTCACATCATACCCTTTACCCTACCTTACCACGCTTGCACATTAACGGCGTCCGTTGTCCTTTCTCTTCTGTACTTGTATTTCAACTTGACACGTTTTTGAAAGGATATGAGCATATCAAGCAATATGGCAGCGGACAGGTCAGCCAAGGACCTGGGCTCTCGGCCTGACGTTGGATGGGACGCCCTGGCGTGGAAAAATTGCCTCCAGGAGAGGCAGAAGACATCCAAGCCGTTGCTGACATGATAAATGCCATGCAAAAGGCGCAATATAACAACCATAGACACGTGTATGGTGGTAAGTCATGTCAGCAGAAGACGAGATGAGGATATCGATTAACAGTTGATCAGGCATACATGCAAGAACTCAAGGACTTGTTAAAGGGGATCTTATCGTCCAGGAACTTCCTCCTCATCTAGCACAGACTTTGTTCTCCAAGCCTGCTAAATACCCGATGGTTATGTGCTACAATTCTGAACCTGGCGAGCCAGCTTTGGATGATTGTATTCCACAGCCTCGAGCCTGGCTATGAACGTCTTCAATGTTAGAGGTGAAATGTATGACATCGAGTTCACTAGCACCCTAACCATTGAGCTTGTAGGTGTAAAGACCACGAGGGAAATTCCGATCTTCGCATCGAGTATGGTGGGAATAAGTTGTTTTACAAGCACTTGGGGGCTCGTCGATCTCCAGAAAGCCCGCGACGAAGTTCGAAACACTCCTCTCAAGGTATACTCTTCGACATAATAGCGACACTAATAGCTCGTTAAGTCAACCCGTCAATACTCGCAGACTGCCGACCGATATGGCAATTTTGTCTGTAAATACTCTCTGGTCCGTCGTCCGAATCGCAAAAAAAGCTCTACGAAGAAGTTGTCAAGCCAAATTCACACCCGGACCATATCTTGAGCGACTGGCTCAAGGAATTCCACGCAAACCGTGAAGCGGAATATCTATTCCAAGTTCAGCTCTTAGAGAATATCGAAGATCAACCAGTTGCGTACGCGGGAAAGGCTTGGGATGAAGAGAAATACCCATCGCAAACTGTTGGCAAGGTCGTCGTTCCCAAGCAGGATAGTTTCATTGCTGCGAGGAAAGCCTTTTCGAGGACCATTGCAGACCAGATCCTATACATGGGCTGAAGAGCTTTCAGCCAGTGGGGTCTCCAAATCGACTGCGCAGAGTGGTCTATCTCAGCCAGCTCAGAACTCCGCCGCAAGATGAACGGTCGGCGGCAAGTCAACGTGACTAATGTCAACGAGATTTATGATGGTGGATTCATTGATCTTTAATTCGAATGAGAGGATGAAGACACGTAATGTACACATAAGCTGTTTGGGTGATTCTAGAATTTTGTTATATTAAGTCAATCTGTGATAAGCGCTGACCTAACTGAAACCAATAGCTGACGGAGGATCAATCCTACTGCCAGTCTGTCAAATCTGAACATTTTGCCCCACTATTCCTAATGATCCCAAACCCCATCCTAAGTAGTAGTTCCTCCCCGAGCTATATTTACCCGCATTCGGACTCATACCATAGAGCACCAGGAGGAGGTCAATCAATATGTACGCACTAAGCGAACCCGCTGAGCTTCCAGAGTTTGCACTCGAGCACTCGGGATTATAAAAGGCGTGTTACTCTGGGCTGTTCAGAAATATGAAGAGGCTATCTGTATAGTCATCGCATCAATAGATGTCAATGAGAGCCAAGTTCAGGGGTATAATAGAACGCCGGAAGTTTTATAAAGACTGAGGAGAAAGGAAGCTGGTCGCGAGACGATTTTTTTTGAGTGTTACTGGGGATTTGAAGCTAGGCTGGATACGGATAGTGCGGAGTCAGGTGGTCTGGATAGATGAGATCCAAAATTTATTCTTCTTGAGTCGTAGATCTATTATGTACTAGTTGGTACTGAAGAAAGATTTTACTATAGAAGAATTCTTGAATAACCACGTTTTCGACGGATTACCAGAAGACTTCTGTATCACGTGATGGGCTATTCGTGGAGATAGCTTTACTTGCTAGCTCAACTGAAAAATCGAAGATACCTGACACTAATGCTCCAGGCTACACTCGTATCATAGTATCATTTGCGTTCCCAGGATACAGACGGAGAGACGGAGAAATATAACGTCAATGCATGCTTGACCAAGGTAACTACGGCTACGGTAGCTTACCACGTTGGATGTACCTAGGTACCGTACCGACGTGTTCATCCTTTTTCAGCAGTCAGGCCAGCCCAACAGGAGAAGTATCTTGCCTTAATTTATACCATGTTACAACTCTGCTGAAAGCTCTTCAGACTGCTCTTATGTTATGTTATGTTCACTGAATCTGCGCTTGTTTTTGTCTGTTGATTTGAAGTTCCTTGCTTAAAATACCCGCCGCAGAGTCGCGAAGGACTATATGTCCGCGCTGCTTGCTTGTTCCGCTATCGTTGTACCTATTTCATCTGCATTGTCCAATTTTTCGCTATGAATTTGATTTCCCCGGGAGCTGCTCCAAAAACGATGCGATTTGAGAAAGAAATAGTTATCTAGTCATGTGATCGTGGCGGGCATTTGCCCGCCGAGACACCAACAACTATTTCGGAGAACTCGAACGCGTTTTCGTCTTTTGAATCATACTTAAATTATCATCTAGCGTGGAGAAACAGCTTAGTTGAAACTGTGGCTATTGAAGGGCCACTAGGCTGTGTTCAGGGTCACATAGCTTTCTGGGTCTTCCAAGGAACCCGTCTTTCAAGCACAACTGCAGCAATATGAAACTGTTCTTCACTGCGAACTTAGAACAAAAGTCTTTCCCCTTCATTATATCGTCTATCAGATTGAAACCATAAGAATAGCTATCGAACAATAACAACTGCTTTCACTACCATTTCGCGCGGGCCGTCTATGCTGTCCTCTCTGTACCGAAAACCGCGACGCGCAACCCACAGGACCACTTTCTCCAAGCTTCTTCCTCTATCAAGTGGCATTCCAATCTCATCGTATGCCTCTTGGAGTTCTGAGTCAAAGGCGCTCCCAAGCTTGGGCTGAATCACGTGTAATTTTCCTCCTAGTAGTCGGAGATAAGACCACAACCGCATCGTAGACTCGATGATGTCTGCTCTCGAATCTGACATTGGGTTTGTGTTCCTGGTCAATGGTTCCATATATGATTTCAACCTGCTCATGAAAACGGCCTTGTTTTTCAACACTTCATCTCGAAATAAGTCCCTCGGCCACGTTCTCAGCTGAACCTCTCGCAAAACCTGTTTTCCCATTGTAGGCCACTCTAATAAATCCCTTAGTACAGTAGAATCAAACTAAAGACGTTGGCATACTTACTAGCTTCTCCAAACCTGACAACGCCTGTCATCATTGCTTTCAGAGGTTTCATATTTGGCAGTTCGAAAAGGTCGACATGACTCTCGAGGATATCAATGACAAACCAGGATAAACAAGCAGTGTGCACTTGAGAGAATGTAAGATCGTATAAGTTGGACGCAATGGAAAGAGGACCTCCTCCCACTACCTGGACCATGCTTCTTAAGGAGGAAGTAATGGGCGCGTGGCTATTGGAAGTGCCATTCCTCATAGCGGCATCTTCGATATCGTACCATTTTTGTCCAGCGACAACATTAGCGTTAGGGTCGACACGTTCCCACATCTTCAAGGGAGTCATCCAAAATTCGTCATTGTGTTTGTCCATGCTTTTGATGTCGCAGACCTCCATGTTGTAATCAAAGATAGACTGGTCAATATTGCGCATGAGACGGCGGATTACGTCAGTCTCGAAGCCCCGATATTCCTCTTCTTTGTCAGGTAGAAAGCTGGACTCATCTTCGCTCAACCAAGGTATATTTCTAATTCCGTGGCTTGGGTGGCTGATGTTGTTGTTTTGAAGTAAAGAGTTATTGCTGACGGGGGTGTCAGGGATCTCCATCTCGGCGTCTTCTTCTATTCCCAAGCGTCTTCTGACCTTGTTGATGATATCGGTCATATCAACCTTTGCTTCGGCAATACATTCTCTATCGGAGACCGGTTTCATACCTCCGTAGTCCGTCGTGTTTCCGATATCTACACTACAATATACGCAGGATTCTGGTGCCGTGAAGCTTCTCGCTAGCAGGAAAGCGTCGCCTTTTATATAGACTATCTAGGCAATATAGCGCGGGTACTTGCGTATTAGACACAGTGCAGCAGCTTAATACTGCGCTCTTCACATACCATACCATACCACACTCCACCACACTCCACCAGCTCCTTTCTGTCATGCAGATTGTGCATGTCAGCCAGGACTCAGCAGACACGCTATAGTTCTTCTACCGCCTGCCTGCCTGTCTGCTTAGAGAAGGCGGTTCGGATTCCGGAGGATGTTAGGGCTAGTGCTGGCTTGGAGGTAGATCGGCGTGTCGAGGGGATAGCATGAGATGCTTGGGGAGAGGGAATCGAGAGGTATGGTAGGAAGCCTGTAATACCTGCGGGTGGAATAGAGGTAAACGAGAGGTTTTGTACAGAGATGGATTTTGAAATATCTGCATAGTAGTGATGAACAAAAGGCTACTGGGCACGGATAGCTCTATCGTTCAGTAGATCCAAATGGAAAGAATGAGGATGTCGTAGGTGAAGATTCGTCGTACCAATACGTGCTGTATTTGAGAACGAAGTAGAGAGACTGGTGCTAAATTTTGATAGTTGCCTCGCTTGCGGTTGCAAAGATGGGAACATGTTGAGATTTTTGAAGCAGAAAACCCAGTAAAAAGATAAGAAAAGGAAATATTTTCAACACATTAACTAGAAATTTTTTAACTCGGATTTCCTAAGCTGCTTATACCAGAAACCCCGCTTTTCCCACCCCTAAACGCCAACCTTGGAAGCAAACCCTCAAACAATATTCCCCTTATTAACAACAAACCCCTCCAACGCAGAGATAGCAGCCCAAAGCCTATTCTCCGCCTCGGGAAACACCAAGCTCCTCTTCCCATAAAAGACCTCGTCGTCAACCTCCTCGCTATGTCTAGGCAGACAGTGCATAAAGCGCCAGCCATCCTTCGCTCCTCCTCTTTTAGCAAGCTCTTCCGTGATCTGGTAACCAGCGAAAGCTTTCAGGCGCTTAGCACTCTCCTCCTCCTGCCCCATACTAATCCACGTATCCGTGACCAGGATATCAGAATCCTTGATGGCCTCTTCCGGTACAGTAGTCTCGGTGAGCTTGGCAGTAGAGCCTCTGGGCGCAGACGCGAGAATAAGCTGTTTCATGGCTGCAGGAATCGTATACCCAGCCGGCGCAGCAACCGCGATATCGACGCCCATCTTCAGACACCCAATCGCCAGGTCAAACAGCACGTTATTCGCATCGCCCACCCAAGCAACCTTCAGCCCTTGTACTTTTTCCTTGCCAAACGTCTTTTGGATAGTGACGAAATCCGCGATGGTTTGCAGGGGGTGGAAATCCGCCGACAACGCGTTGATGACGGGCACGGAGGAGTGCTTGGCCAGATCGGCTACTTCGTCGTGTGCGTTTACGCGCGCGACCATGGCGGATACCATGGAGGATATCACGACGGATGTGTCGTAGAGACTCTCGTTCACGCCTAGTTGTATGTCTCCACTGCCTAGGAACATGGGATGGCCGCCCATGGACGTGACGGCTGCTTCTGTGCTGACGCGTGTTCGTGTGCTGCGTTTGCTGAACATCAGGGCGATGGTCTTGCCAGAGAGCTTGCCGGCCAGGGCTGCAGGTGTGACTCCTGACTTGATGGCGGTTTTGTGGGACGAGGCATTGCTCAGGAGGGTGCTGAATTCGGCGGGCGTCAGGTCTGCGATTGAGAGAAGATGCCTGGGAGCGAATGGGGAGGTGAGTGGTTGGGCTGGGCTGGAGGGGGTGTTTGAGGCGTAGGTGCGTTTTTGGAGCTGGGAAAGCTGCTTGAGAGCTCGTCCAGCAGGACGGATTGAGTTTGTAGACGGCATCTTGAGGATTGAGTTAGCTCAGGCTCGATTCAACTGAGGAGTTTCGAATTGAGTGAAGTTCTAACGGGAGAAATTGAAGATAGCTTACATTGGAAATTTTGTTGGCGTCACTCAGGAATTTTCGAGGTTGCATGTGAGTAATAAAAATTCAATTGCTGCACTGCATCAGCTGCAAGGCTGCGGGAACTTACTTTCCCCACACTGTGAAGCGTCGAATCAGCGCTCTGGGATTTCATGAGGGAAGGCTTAAGTAGACAAGGGGGGTTTAGTAAACTTTCACATTCCATTACTCTACATCAGATATTTTCACATCACTAGTATAATTATGATAATATGAATTGGATGGGGTTATATTGATCAGTGTAGAAGGACAGCTAGGACCATGACACCTTGTGCTGATTTGATTCCGCACACATGAGAATTAAATTAAACTCCCTATCGCTCCATACTTTGATATAACCAGCGTACCGGAAATCCATTTTCGCTATGATTGAGAGAGTGTGCGCTAAGAAGTTAAGTGACCACTCACTACTGCTCCAAACCCCGCATGCAGTAATATCAATTCCATCCCATGCTATAACTCCCAAAGATGCTCTTCCAGGAGCCCACAAAAGAAAATGCATCTGTCGTAAGCTTCGTGAATGATACGGCCATCGACCTGATATCTCCTTAAACACAATACGCCGTGTAGCTGCCGCCGTCTATGTTGATCCCCCATATGACAATCTTCGCATTTCTTTGTATGTATACCGAATCAACTCTTGGTCTCAACTTCCTGCACACGGCTCTTCAGAATCCCCTACCAACGCCCTACTTGGACAGGCATATTCGTACCATAAGTGCCAGACAATAGCTGGTTACGGATGGATTCACGATCTCCCGAGCCCATGCTCGAGTTTCCACCCATCCAACCAAGGTTCGACCCAAGGGCATTTACAGCAACCTGCATGCGGCCTCCACTCTGCTCATTGTGCTTTGCAAGCCTCTGATCCCATCCCCCCGAGTGCAACTGAAATCCGCCACCTTTTTTCGATGCCTCGCTGACTACCAATGCCCACGCCCTCGAGATCTCATCATATGCGTTATCCTTGTGGTATTTGTGTGACTGGCTATCCCAATCAGGGAGATCATGGACGACCTTTGTTGCACTGTCGAGGAAGTTGAGGGATATGGTTGTTTGGTTCTCGTTCGGAGGGAGATAGTGAGGCGTAAAGTCGGTCAAAGCGCCGATCAGATCGACCAATGGTTGTTTGACACGGTTATAGGCATAATCGGAACCAGAGTTGCCGCCAAATGGGAAGGCTTCTCGTAGCTTCTCTTGATATTGTGACAGAACTTCGAGTGTTGCGGCAACAGAGGGTCTAGGTGCTGACGACACAACCTCTGCACCAATTTGTGGGTGTCGTTCACATATTGTTTGGAGGACTGAGCGCAGAGATTGTGCATCGAGCGTTTCGAGGAGACGGGGAAGGGCGAGAGGACGGCCAGTGACCTCGTTGGCTCTTACTTTCTTCGCAGGGCGAGCAAGAGGTCGAGAAGCAAAAGCGGGGGAGTTTTGGGGCGAGATGGACATGTTTTCGTCGAGGCCATCGTCGTCGGCTTTCCGCTTTCTGGCACTCATTCTCGAGGCTTGGGCGTGTGGGGAGACTGTTAGGTGGCTATATGTCAGTGGCTGTTGAAGCAGTAAATGCAAATATTGGATGTCCTTACTAGGGTTGTGGTCGTAGTGTTGAGGGAACTCGGAGAATGACGACGGATGGGTTGGCTGTAGCAAGACGTTCATAGTTGCTAGAGGCCTCGTTGCGATAGCAGTCAAGAAAATAAGTAGCCGGCGAACTGTTCTGTTTGGAGGCTGGTTGACTGTGACTTTGTTATGAGGAAGAGGAAGGGTTGCCGTCGAGTCGTCAAGCAGGTTCCCAGGAACATTCAATGTCGTCGGCTAGTATGAGCTAAGGGCTGACTAGCGTGGCGTGTGACTACTGTTTTGATGGGTCGGGCATCAAAGGCATCAAATCTAAACATATATCGCTGTAAAATCTCTTTGAGGAATAATAAATAATAAATACCGACAGAGTCAAGTCGAAATGACTTGATTCATATGAGCGGTCAGATGTCCTTTTCATCGTAGCATCTTCTACGGATGTAACTGCGCTTGCTAACAAATTAGAAACAAAGCAAGAGACCAAGAGACCGCCAAGCGACGGCCTCATCTCTCACAAGTCTTCAAGATGCCGAAATTGTGTACCGGGGCCACTATAAAGACCTTGTTCCGACTTCATTAAATGTCTCAAGAGCGTATCTCGGGTCCTTTGTACCTGCCCATCACTGATGCTGGTCAGCTTAATGAAGCAATTCTCAATGTAGAGCTGTCACGGAGCACATGTGTTCGGGAGTCGGATATAGAGCATGCAAAATGATGTTGGACATGAGACCAGTTGCTGAATAGGCAGGACTCGAGAGAAAAAAATTGAGATTTCTGTCTCGTGTTTCGAGTTCCTTTGTATTTTCTCATGATCTTTCAACACGGAAGATATCTTCATCTACAAACCCAATTTTATAGATTCCTTCAAAGCTAGACAACCTGCCGCTACTGCTCACCTCTCTTTCCCCATGCCTCCAACTACAGAGGTACGTGCTCGGAGGTCAAGAAGGTCAATACTCTGAAGCGTCCTCCTTCCACTACCCGGTTTCAATATCCAGGACATGAATCTCCATATCGAAAAGTACAGAAATATGGGCTGGTGCGGGAATATTAACATTCGATAAAGAGGTTGTCCTGGTACGACGATTTAACGAAGTATAACAAGAGGAAAGAGCGACTGCCACGTCCCGCAACAATGGTAAGTCTCGAAGCCAGACGAGCTCTGTTTCTTCAACCAAATACCAGACATCCATCAGCTAAACATCCATAACAGCAGCAATACCAGCGCCGATCAAGTTAGAATGCCTCGTCTCGGCTTCCCCCTCATCTTTCAATCCAGAGCACGCCCATCTTCTACCAAGCAACAAGCCAACAAGCACAAGTATCGAGTCTTCAAACGCACATCACAGCCGACCAGATTTCGCTTTCTCAGATCCTGTTTACGCACTGTTGGGGACTCGTGGATACCAATTTGCACAGTTTTTACGGCTCTCAGCGCCCATTATGCTACTCGGATTCGTGACGATACCGTGATCGAGATGAGGAGCGACATTGCTAGGTTGAAGGAGGAAATCCGAACTCTCAGAGACACGCTGGATGATGCACTGGGAAAGGAGAAAGAAGAGGAGGAGGACACAGATGTTCTGGGGGACCTGTGGAACGTCGTTGATTAGCCAGATGCCGCAGAGAAGTAATGGCCGTTCGGATGAGATGCACGGGGACAGATTACAACGGGTCCTCATGGAACGCGGTGATGGGTCCGAGTATTCCTGGGGCTCTAGAAGATCAAAGGCTATTCAGTTGAAAATATGTGTGCAAAGGATTAGAGACAGCGGCTCATCGGTGCGAGATTACTTTGATGAAGGCTTCCCGGGACACATTAGTCATTTCGACGCTCAATGAATATGTGCTTCAAGTTTAAAATACAAATTATCGTGATGCCGTGAATACTGCACCAAGTGATTTAAATAACAATCAGAAACGAGAGAAAATTTCTTTGTTCGCAATATTTATACTGTCAAGCGTTCACCCCCTGACGAGGCTGACTTTCCATGCAGCAGAAGCGAGATCGCGTCTGCGGGAGGCTTCTTTTCGCGTCTCTCCCCTTCACATTTATCAACACCAAAACGCAGCTAATGAGCCTGTGCCTGTGATCTTATAACATCAAAATGGGCATCGCGTTGGACCAGCAAAGTCTCCAGGCGGCCTTCCAAGGCCGTCCTGATCTCCAAACCGCAATTCAAAAAGCTGCAGGTGAGCTCTCACAGCCTTGGCTTCCTTAGCCGCCCTCTTTCTGTTCCGTTTGGTATATTATCATATTCCACCGCAAATACGGGGTTTACCTACCAGGGACCAGAAAAGTTGCAAGGCATCTTCTACCGGTCTCCTGGATTATAACGATTCGTTCAAATTGTCCTAGGTCGCCTGTTCACAGCTCTTTCGTGACCAACAGTTAGTAGTTCGTTTGAAACAAGACATTTAGTTGTGTCATTTGTCATTCACTCAGATATGCATGATGTTCAATAACTGACTCCTTATAGTTGGCGATGCATACATCGAACTGTTCAATCAAATCTCTCTCCACATTACCAGCCTCGCTGTCCCATCCTCTTCAGAACCGGCCTCCAAAAAGCGCAAACTAGATGATGGGCCCCCAAATAACACAAACGGCCATGCCAAAACTGCAAATTCAGCAGCAGCAAGCGGCAACGACCCCGTACTCCTCGAAGTGAAAGAAATCTCAGTCGTGATACCCCAGCGCAAGAAGTACACGCTCTGCTTCACAGCCTCGCACATCTATGCGCGGTTACCAGACTCCAGTGAACCAGTTGCTGGGATCAGTTTTGCGTGGAAAGATATCGGTACGTTTCATCTGATCTCCATTCTCTCTATACTGCATCTTGAATCTTTGCTAATATTTAAGAATCGGTATAGAATACGCATTCCGCCTTCCCGTTCCCGAAAAGACACAAAAACAACACAACTACGTCCTCTTCCCACGCTCCTCCTCTATAACACCATCCAAACCCACCTCATCTATCCCCGACCCCTTCGTCTTCACAATCCCGGAAACAGCGCCCAAGCCTGGTACCATCACTGGCAAAGATGCAGCTGCTGTATCCGACGACTACAAGACTTTGTTTGATTGGGCTATTACTTCGCGGCTGAAGGGTGTAGGCAATGATCTGAAGATTACACAGGCGGACGAGAAGATCTTTGCTAGCGAATTGAAACAACCCCATCGACCTAGCGAGAAGGCTGTGTTTGTGAAAGGGTTCCGGGGTTCAAAAGACGGATACCTTTTCTTTCTACCCAATGGTATATTATGGGGCTTCAAGAAACCCTTGCTATTTCTGCCGCATGATAGGATTTCGGCGGTCAGTTATCTGAACGTTTTGCAGCGGACTTTCAATATAAACGTGGAAGTGGGGATGGAAGCTAGTTCGGAAGGGGACGAGGAAGCAGTAGAAGAGTTTGAGTTTGCCATGTTGGATCAGGAGGATTTTGGTGGCATAGATGCGTTTGTTAAAAGGCATGGACTGATGGATAAGAGCATGGCGGAGCAGAGGAAGGCCAAGAGGCTGAATGTCAACGTGGTGAAGGATGAGGAGGGCAATGTGGTTGGGCATGCTGAATCTGGCGAGCTTGAACGAGCGGCTGCTGAGGCGGAACAGGCTGCTGCGGATGAGGAGGATGAAGAAGAGGAGGACTACGATCCAGGTAGTGAGGGAGAGAGTGAGGGTTCGGGAAGCAGCGACGACGAGGATAGTGATGCTGAAGGTGGTGGTGATGAGGTCGAGGAGGCGGATGATGACGATGACGATGCTGAGGACGAATTATGAGTTATGTCAATGCTCTACGAAAGGTGTACAATTATTACGCGTCTTGAGGGTTGGGGAACTTCGGCATCCGGTGTTGACTTCAGAGAAGCATTTCAATGTCGGACCTGCCCAGATTGAGAGCCTCTCAACTATTATCCAGGATAGAACATAATCAAGAGCTCAGGTAGTAGGATACCAATGTACGCATAAGGAGGCTGCTGGGTCAGTCTAATGAACAGCCGTATCCATTCCCTACATTTACTTTCCAACCCTCCCTATCACTTCAATACATCCCACCCCCTGAATGTCCCAACTTTTCAATACTCCCTGCCAACAAGTATGCACTCCTAATCTTAGATTGGTTTCAGAATTACACAACTAAAGATTCCTCGGATTCTACCTCAGATTCTACTCGTACTAAGTATTACCAAGATCCCTAAAGCATATTCCTTCACCCACCTCTCAAATCATAAGATATTCCAACATAATATACGCCTATAAGTTTTAAAAACACACAACCACCCGAACCTCAGTGCTAGCGTATACGGTATACCACTTATCATCAATTCAATACGCGTACACAGTATTTGAATTCCAGCACCAGCAGCCCTTTCCTAACCTCCATCTATCCGTGAACCCCACGACAACGAGCACCGTATAGGCTTCCCTTCTACTCCTAACAATTGCCTCAACGACCAACAGAAACCTCCCAGAAATCATAGTACGACATATCAATAAGGTCCAAACCGTTCCGTTAACTTACCACTGTAAGTACACCGTAAGGACACCGAAAATGTATATATAGCATGGCATAATTTCTTGACCCACATGTATCTAGAGGGAAGACTCAACTCAATCCTCTCACCCCGCACAGCACGCTCAAATACCAAACAAGGACCGCAACCGCAACCGCAAGCAGGAAGAGCTCGTTTATGACATAATGACGCCCTCCTGTATTTCTCAGCCAAACTTTAACTTCATGATGTAATATGGTACAGAGTACTTCGTGTTGATGCGATGATAGTCTGGATTGTAATTGTACAAGGGGAGGTATTTGGATTCGGATAGGATGGTGTTGGTGTAGAAGAGATAGCGAGGAGGGGATATGTTGTACGTGATTACAGAGAGAGAGAGAGAGAGAGAGAAGAGGCTCTCCGGTGAGGGGAGAGGGTGGAAACTCCTAAACGCAAAGCAAGGCGACTAATGCTGTAAGAGAGATGACATTAAACGCCATCACCAGACTCCTGTTCTTACAACGCTCGAAACAACATAACACTCCTCTTCTAATCACAGTAACATTCCTCACTTGAAAGGGGCTTGGTTTTTGATTGGTTTTATTCTTGTTTCTCTCCTTATCTCTCCACTCCCATTCCATCATATATCTACAAGTGCCTGTTCCTCCGAGATGGCACTAAAAGACTGCGCTCTCCCAAACGAAACCCTACGAGGATTTGAAGGTAATAGCCGCCATGCTGCTCAAACCAAATCCAAAGAATAATTCACAGAACTCCCCCTCTCCGTTCTCAAACAGAACACATTTCTCTCTTCTCTTCTCTTCTCTTCTCTTCTCTTCTCATCGCACCCAGCATGCTACCCTTACGTATAGTACACCTTTTCTAGAAGATGCGCCATGCTTTTTTCCCAGTCCGATGCATCCTTTTAATGTTTGCACCTGTACTTTTTTTCACCCGTCTAAAACCCCACAAGTCCAATTCCAATATTTTCAGCGCCAACGCAACAAAAAGAAGATACAGAATAAGATATAGACTTTATCAATAACAAATATACACTAAGTTGAAGCCGGTAAACAAGGGAATCCAAAGGAACGTAGCTTGCTAAGGAGCGTGGGTATCTGATAATTGCAAGGCAAGAAAAAGCAAAGCGGCTGCAGTTCGTGAGATTCGTCATGTTGTTACAAACAACAAAAGGGGTAGCCATAAAATTTGACAGGAGAATCGAATGTGTAGGCCGTGTGACATTATAATTTATGCAATGTCAATCTTAGATTGTGAGCGTCCCAGATTGGTCGGGAATTTTTCGGTCAAGTACTTGAAGAGCTTGGCTTTCTTGCTGGGGCTTCGTTGGAGTTTGGCGGCGACCTGTACCATGGGCCCAATAATGTCTTCGTCGCCGAGTTGCGGGAACTTGCCCTCACTGCGGGGATCGTTCAGTGACGGGATGCGCGTCATTACATTGTTTCCACTTCCCTCGATTTTGGTGTGTTTCAGGGTCGCAAAGGCGTCGCCACTACTTTGGGCAGTGTTACCGATTGTAAGATCGTTATACTTGCGCCAGACTGCATCAACGCTGGCCCATTTCTGTTCGGTGAGTTTATAGGTCTTTGACGTTGCACCGTAATGTTCGCCGGTGCGGACGAGATGCTTGGTATAGTTACATCTTGCCAGGTCCCAGTTTGAGCGCAGTTGCCGGCACGCTTCCAGGTCGAAATCTTCAGGTACATAGGGTTCTGGATAGATAGTGAAATTGGCATGGCCCAGCTTGTTTGCCCATTCATCGTTGGGATCGGCAATGACAATGGGAGGAATTTCCGAGGAGGGGCAAAGCTGCCCAGGGCGGGTACTAGTGCCGCGATGGAATGATGAGATTGATGGCTTGGAGCTCAGCGGCGGCGAGGGAATTCCTGCAAATTGCGGAGTAGTGATAGAATCAATTGGTGTTATGGTACCAGAAAGGGGATCCTTGGGTTCGGCGACCGACGGTGACTGCAATGGGGATTGCATGAAGATATGCTTGTTGTGGGCCGTCGCATCGGTCATGAGTGGCGGAAGCAGTGGCGTCGTTGCAAAATTCTCCTCACGCTCCCCTTCATCATTGTTCGCCTTCTCTATGTCTATGGGGGCAGTAATCGAAATGTCTTCTCGACTACTGAAGACGCTCCTGGTAGGCGTTGGGGGCATTTGAGACTCAAAGGCCGGCTCAAATGCTTGTCGTGTTGAGTTTGATACCGAAGAGGACCGACTTGATGCCGTTTGAGAAGTTGTGTTCTCCCGTTGAACATCCGAGGTGGGTGAAGTAGAGATTGCACCCTTTCCTAGCCGCCATTTCCGCGAGAATGAGGGAAATCGAGTGCCAAAACGTGTCGCCAGGCCATTGAGCGCAGCGTCGTTTGCTCTTCGTTTTTTATATCGGGGGCTCAGCGCGAAATCTCCGTCGCTCAAGAACCCCTCAGCCAGATCGTAATCAAAATCTTGTCCAATAGGTAATTGTTCTGAGCTTTGCGCCATGGACTCTCTGTGCAGGCATTCCTGACTGTCGCCTATTCATTATCCAATCATTAGCAATCATTTACTACTTAACCCCGCGATAGAAACTTACACAGGCAATCGTAGAGTTCGCTTGCATCGTCAAACATTTCAAAGTCTTCGTCGCGTTCCTGAGGTTCCTCCTGTACATCGGGCAGTGATCGCTTGCCAGTTTTTGAAGTGGCGAATATTGGTGAAGACGGGCTGTCTGTCGCTGGGTTTTGATATGTCGATTCGATCGACGAAGTTGAGCTTGGATACCTTAGATGCCCTCGATTGGAGAAGGTAGATGTAACGGGGGAAGGTATCTCAGATGTAGATGAGGTCTGGGAGTACAAAGAGGACGATGCAAGGTCCATATCTGAGTCCACGATGATGCTCTCTTTTTTTCTTCGCTCCTCCACCAATTGTGGTAATAAAAGTGGCTTAAGATATGGAGACATTTCTGCTCTTTGTTGTGATTGCTGGCGTGTGTTTGTTTCTGGATGCGAAGTTGATCGCGAGTTTAAACACAGCTCGAAGGCATGTTGTGTGTTTATTATTTCTTTTCTTAGACGATGGAATGCTGGTAGAAGCCTGTCCAAGCCCATACGTGGTCAAGCCCTGCTGGAGAGAGGTCGTGTGATATCAAATGGTCCACGTAGGTAGGTGTCGGAATCGAATAATTTCTTGCTGCGAGGTCTTCTGCGCTACCAATCAGACTTTTGCACCTCGCGTACCTGTAGATCACAACATACGCGCTCACGTGCTGGACGGCCTGGATTCTGGTTGGGGGGATGTACTGAATGAACGTACGATGTTACTACGACGGTGATGGTGTTGCTGTCGGGAAACGAGTGGCGGAAGAGGAGAGGGTGGAAGGGGAAGGGAAGTCTGCAGAGAAAGGCGATGTGAGATAGGCCGGGCTGGTGCTGGTGCTGGGACCGGAGAGAGGGAGAAGGAGATTTTGTGTTGTGTTGTGGTCCCGGCCTGGCTCTTACTTAATCATTGACCGTTGCGTCTATTTGGCGAGACACACAGACACCCCCACTCCACTCCCGCGGGAAGGCCCTGGCAATTGGGTCAACCCAAGCTAGAGCCTAAAAGCCTGGGATTCTACACCTGCCGCCCAGTTCAGAACCCCGTCACCCCTGAAAAGCTTAAGACATTGGTTGGTCAGAATCCACCCTTTAGGGCATTGGAACATGTTCTGTCGTCGCCGCCTGGAGGAAGGGTGATGGGTGATGTCCCGGGCCGAGAACTTCCACAGGCTGCGGTCCCAGCAAGTGCAGGAAAAAGACCCCGAAAGGAGCGCTGCTCTTCGCTTGCCCTTGCAAAATCCTCACGCAAAGGTCCCGATAATCACAAGCAGAGCAGACCCAGCACTTCGGGGGACAAGGTTCCACTGACGTTCATTAACTTCTTCTTCAGGCCATCGGCCCCTGCCTCAGCCTATAGGTTGCCAACCGGCCGTTGAGTAGCTCCCTCAATTTGTTCGGAGAGTCTACGGAGTAGCGCCTAAAGCTTCCCTGCCTTGCCCTACCGACGGCCTTGCTTTTCTCCGTACTCTGCTGCTGAACCTTGCTACCGGGATAATGATGTGGTGGACTGCCTTTACGGAGTATGCTTTCCACCACCGTCACGCCTCGGACGATAGGTTGGGATAATCAAGTAGTCAAGTCAATTCATCCATAAGAACGTGCTGTGCCTATCAACAGCTCTGTTCCCTCTGCATAGCCAACGCTAAATGCAGACAGCGTCAAAGCCCAAGTTTCGTGGCGGCGTGTGAGAAATTCGAACAAACAGAAGCTGGAGTAGCGCAGCGCAGCCCCAGTCACGGGCATCCAGATCCACTGGGAGTGGGAGTCTGGGAAGGATCTTCGCGCCTTGTTTGCGCTGTGAGACAACCGAGTCGGGTACCTGAGTCTTGCAGCTTGCTGGCATGGGCAACCCAATCATGGAAACAACCCGCAGACCACTCATTGGCACTCAAGCATCCAGATTCCAGAATCGCCTGCTTTCTGCTTTCGTCACATCTCACAATCAAAAAGGCAAAAGTTGCCCTGTACTAATTATTACTTCGTGTTTGACACAAAGCAAGCTCATGACTTCATCGCACATTGAAGCGTTGAAAAAAGAATTGAAAATACTTCCCACAGTATGATTGTGCTCCAACATTAATCAGTACCGTACGGAGGTACCGTACGGTCTGTACTTCGCACAGTCCCTGCGGAAGCTGCATGGTATCTTCCGCAATTTATTTATTGGGCCCCAGAACTTGTGTGCTCCGCTATTTCCTTACTGTAGTTGGAACAGAGGTTCGTGGCTCCCCTGCCTACCGGTACCGGTAAATCTCAAAGCCAACACATCACAGATTCACAGATGGACAAACAGACAGACGAAGATTGAAGCTTTCGCTCACCGTTCTGTAGTAACACACGATGACTGTTGTTAGTCTGTCCATGATGGCTTTGCGCTTGCAATTGAAAAATTCTAGAATGTGCCCGAGTACGAGTCAGTTATGTCGCTGTCATCTCAGAGTTATCTGAGCTTTGCTTGTGCGGGAAGAGACCCGAGCAGAGCACCTACCCCATAGAGATCGTCAAAGCCTCCGTAGGTACCTAGGCTAGGGTAGACCCCAGCCTCCGATGCTCCGAAATTCTCTTCTCAGGGTCAGGCCTTGAGACTCAAGGCCCCCACAACGCGTATATCCATCCGCTCTTGGAAGCCGAAAGAACAAAGCAAGTGACACGATTTTCCACTAGAGTAAGTCTTTCGACCAGTCCACTATTCAAGTTAGCAACATAGCTCCCAGGTCCACTACACTGAAGCCAAACCTTTTCTTTTGCCTGAAATATCGGTACGGAGTACCGGTATACGGAGGGTATGAAGACCGCTTCACCGCGGTGGGGCGCTCTTGCATCTGGAGTTGGCAAATATTTGCAGATTCATTTACCTGCTGCCCGTTGCATATCTCGCAGTAACAAGCGTTATAAATTGCGTGCCATTATGAATCGTGTAATGAACGAGAATTGTTCTATGAGAAGTACCAATCGATCACTCAAGTTTGGTGATTATAGTGCCTTGAATTACAAGAAAATACGGTGTTCCTGGAAGGCGCGTCCATGTGTAACACAGAAATGCAGATGTTGTGACAATACTGCAACCCACCAAATCAATAACCATGTTGACACTCGCATGGCCCAACCTGACCTATTTAGGAATTTGGCGAAGTTTGAAGTCGTACAATGCTCGCTGGGGAGGTAACTACCCCTCTTTAGTAACCATCCACCTTGAGGCCCACGAGTGGAAATATACTCGTATGACAAAAATATTCTTGCATGCTACCCACATGGATTTGATGCGGCTGTGATTGTGTGCACGGCATGTTTTCTTTTAGTGGAACCGTCAAATCCAATGTCGAAGCCATATTGCCCGTTCAGCTTCAGTACCTTCAAACTATACAAATAGATTAGTCACCCCACCCGAGAAAAAGCGTCTACTGCAAGCAATAAACATACCTTGAAAGCAATTTCTATTATATCCTGGAACCCTTCGCTTACTTTGGGAGGCTTGTACCGACCCTTAAAGCTACTGAATGCAATTCCAGGAAGAATCTGCCGTTCCTCAGGATTCATCTGCATTACCAATGAGTACATACTTGACATGCCTCCTTTCATGTGGACTCGCATGCATCAATTTTCGTTGAGACTTAAGAAATGGTTGGGGGAGCAAGGGTCACTTACAGTGTTGTTTAATGCTCGCACGGCATCATTATGCTCGCAGATCTGTGCTGCTGCTGTGAACAAGACACAGCGGATTGGTACTGAATGTTTTGCAGCCAGTTCAATCCATTTGTTTCGAACTTCGATATCCGCGTTGGTGTTGTCTAGAGAATCCAGGATGATTAACATGCCAAGTCTTTACGGGTGGTAACTACTTACCAACGACGACTGACTTCTGTTCGCTCAAGTAGTCACCCGCAACTTTGATACATTTATCTCGCTATTAATTATCAGAATCACGATCATGGAATCTGTCAGGCGGTACATACCGTTTTCAAAATGTCCTGATTGACTCTTGCGTAACCGAGCGGTTTCAGATACTTCCAGTAGAAAGTTGATTTCCCTGCACCCGGGCTTCCGCAGAAGATAACGATATCAATATCGTTTTTCTTGACAAATGGCGCAGCCGCTATACGAAAATTAATCCTTCGTTTGTTGGACTGGTGTTATCTGTAGGGGTACAAACCTTCAGCCGCAGACACGGGAAGATAATCGGCAGGCTCAAATGTACGAGTGAACGGCCTCGGGGCCTCACCAAGAAAGAACTCTTCCGGGGTTTGAAACTTGATACCGATGTTCTCCGCGAAATTCCTATCTTGTGTAAACATTTGTATGCAAAGCGGAATTTAGTACCGTACCGATCGGAACAGGAAAAATCCTTCGGTTTCCTTCCCTCCGCGTGACGACCTCCCGCGTCACCCACAAAGATGCATTGCTCGAGATCAGGCTGTATATCATAGTCATCGAGTACTTCGGTCCACATTCCTGTCCTAGGCTTCCGAAAAATGTCCTTTTCCGTAGCCGCGTAGATACTCATCGGAATGTCCAGCTGATTGAAGACTACCGAAACCTTTTCCTTGAACGACGCCACCTTAGATGTGTGTGTTTTAGGAGCTTTCGCATTGGGCTTCAGAGACATCCCACCTTGGTTACTGACGGCCACAATCCTGTACCCATCCTCGAGATACAGCTTTCGGAGCTTCCCAGGCACGGAAGGATGCCACCACTTCCAATCTTGGCTATCAGAGGCAAACTTCTTCCCGGATGCGGTTTCAATGAGAGTAGAGTCCTATGTGATAAAACCACGTCAGACTTGCCTATGCATAGCAACAGGTAACGGTTACTCACGAAATCGAACGCAGCTAGTTTTATCTTCCCGCTCTCAAGCTCCTTCAAAGTTGAGACTGGGTCATTTGCAGGCTCATATTTTCCAACAAGAAGTGTGTTGGGCGTATCATCATTCGGTGCCCGTTCCTGCCAGACAACCTTTTCGGGGGGCTTTTGCGAGGCGGGAGTGAAGAACGAGGCTACGGCAGTCTCTGAAAACAAATCAGATCAGCTGAAGTACACATTGGTTATGGGGTTATGATGGAGAGCATACGCGTAGTTGTAGACTGGACTTTGCGTCGCAACGGCGGTGGAGATACTGGTGCATCAAGTGTGCTTTGTTTGCGCTTTGCAGGCTTCGTGGGAGGCGTCATTTTGAGAATGATACCTCGAAGACGGTTTCTGAGAATAGATGCCAGGTCGAGATTTCTTAGGGGGTTTGTGCAGATGGGTTTCGTGATCACAGCTTTGAAAAGTTCAAGAAGGTCGTTGCGGTACGCGTAAGCTTACAGTATCAGTCGCGTAATCACATGACACGTCCTCAAACACTTAACTTTTTAGATTGTTTGTGGACAGGTAAAAAAATGAGCATTGGTGTTCTCCAGCCATTATTGATACCTTTTTGTATTCTTTGCCCGAGCCTTGATCTATGAAGCTGAGGCGAAGGCTCTGGAAAGCTGTCGTAGTTTCAAGTCAGTCATTTCTATTTATTTCGTCGATGGTAAGGACATGTCATGTCAAGTTTTTCTAGATTTCCGTGCTGTATTTTGTCTCTCTGCTATTCTCTACACTATTTCCCAAGACTGCCTTTGTTTCTTCATTTCATGTACTGGGCATCGCTTTTGTGAAAACATCAAGCTGCAGCTTCTCGTCGGAGTACTCTGTATACTGTCCTGGTGGTCCATCCATGAAAATGCCGTTCAATTACATCCATGCTCCCCTTATCTTCTTCTAGGAAGCTTACGACGACAGTCTGTCTTTCAAACCTTAACACGCGTTGTTGTATGCACAGTTTTCAGATTCGGGAATACTTCCACAGCCGACTGCTTTTGGAGCCACGTCACCCGCTGCTGCGATGTGCTGTAGGCGGGTCAGGCAGAAATAATAAGCTGACACGGACACGGTACATCAACGAGATTATGATGTACGAAGTACAAGTGCAAGCCTCTGAGATGCAGAAAGTCGGCGACAAGGTAATAGAAACAAACCTCGTCAAGTTCCTGGCGGTCACGCCCAGCTGTCATGCTCACCCCAGGAAAAGGGGGGATTCTTATTGCAAGTGATTCGATAACTGCAGATATCCAGCTCGGTCTAAGCAGTCTCCGCTGATGCTTCCCAAGTGATCAGAGGCAGTTTCTGGCTTTTCCGTATACAGTACGAAATACCGGTAGTCGACAAAGCATTGTCTGGTGCGAATACGCGAATCCCTATCTTTCCCCCGTCAGCACCAAGTTCCATTACCCTACCGGAAACATTCAAACCCCTTTCTATCTTGCTCGCCCTCAAAAGTACACTCTCGCAAAATGCATCGCTGTCATTTGGCATAGCTCAATAAGCACCATTTTCATAGACCGCGGAAATTTTTGCAATAGACACCCCTCGCTGCCAGGCTCGCTGTAGCAGTCCATCTAGCAGCACTGGAGTAATGAGCGAGGTGGCAAGGACTTCTGAGGGAATTAGTAAACTGTTAGCAAACAAGTAGAGGAGAAGTTTAGGAAGAGCTGAGAATAATGCATTGAGTGTTAGTCACCCGTGTGGAAAATCTCACCTTTTCTTTGAAGCAATCACTTTCTGTTCTCAACATGTATTACGAGTGTTGAAATAATTGCTTCTCCTATTAGTATGGCACACCACGGTACTCTACTTCTCCCGGTGAAATCATTTCTACATACCTGCCTGCACATTCACGAGTCTTCAAGACAACAAGTGAGAAGGATTCGACTAGGAACAAAGCAGCAAAGTTGCGAATGTCAAGCCTAAGTCTATTTTCATCCAAACAGGAGATTTTCTTCCAGAATGAGAAACTAGATATGAATCTTAATAACAACTTAGTTTTGCTATAGTGAGCAAAACAATATCAGGCCCTAGATACCCAACTCTCCAAAAACCCATAGAACTGCCAACTGTGGCTTGTCTGCGAGGAATTTAAGGCCATAGTTTAGGAACACATCATGGGCCTTGAGTTATCTTCACTGCAGAGTTGCTGGCATAAAATCAAGTCTAAAAACGCAAGATCGTGTTAGCTGTTGTTGTGAAAAAGCTTTAAATCCACTTTCGAATCTCGTTTCAACAAGCTGCCGAATCTAACATGGGTTTTGGAGTCCTGATGTCTTGAGTGCGCAGTATATTTCCCAGGCCATATCATCTTGATCCAAGGACATGTTATACCGTAACACTCTTTAACAATATTTCACCTGCGCCCTGCTCGTTAGCCGCCATTAAATGCTAGATTTAGTCATTTAGACATAGGAAGCCAAAGGACAGAACTCCTATCCTATCCGTTCACACCAAGGCTGTTCGCACATAATCAAGACCATGAAACGGATTTCTAACTAGGTATGTTAAAATCCCACCCAAACCCTACCCACATCTTATCTTGGCCCCCCTCCTTCCTTACGCCCACAGCACCTCGCAGTCGCGATGAGAAAACACCAGATACAGTAGCCATCAATAGCATGAAATCCCGACACTACCTTACACTTGCCCTACGATCGACATCTCAGCTTCCGTAAAGCAGCAGCGCTGTAAAGAAAAGCTGTACTGTAGAAGTACCAATACCAATACCAACATTCCAATTTTTGACACTCCTCAACAGAATACACCGATAATGCAATTCCTCAGTATCAGTCATCAATCACCCCCACAAACATATAATGTGAACTCTCTAATACTGCTTGGTGCGTACGCATGTACCGAATAATGCGTGGGCGACGGATTTATGAACTTCAGGTCCGACCCTAACGGCGCGAGTGTAGGTTGTGAGAATCATACATAGACTACCAGTGGGATTTAGGGCATGTTGCATGTGAAGTGAAGCAAAAAGGGATGCTGATGCCTGTTTCCATGATGATGGTGCGAAGGGGGAATGTGCATGTTGAAGGGCACTCGCACAGAACTGGGATTTGAAGCAGAAAAAAAGATAGCCTCTCATCAGAATGGAAAAGCTGGTAGCAAAAACTTTGTACATAGTACAGTATATACATAATACAACATCTAGTTTACACTCTTGACCCTAGTAACCATTCATGCTTCTTTTCCGCCGCATCCGGGCCCTCCATAAGCGGTCTCAAACAGTCCATCACAAACTCAAGCTCCATCTCATTTGGCTGCCATTTCGTCTTGATCTCTGCCCACACAGCAGCCGTCCTGGCTTTTCCCGAGCACTTCGCGAAAGCCTTGAGAACCCATGCGACCATCCACTGAGATATATACAAGTCTTCGATGTCGTTGTCTATGGCAAAGATGTAAGCTTGCCAGACGCTCTCAAGTCGTGTCTCGACCCAGTGCGTGTAGCGTATGCCGCCGTGAAGAGAGAAGCCTTTGAACAGGGCAAGGAACAGCGCCCCATGGATAGGGACTTTGAACCATTTCATCTCATCCATTAGTTTGACTGTTGTGTTGAGGTCGCCGGCTTGGATAGTGAAATAGTTAATTAGGATGCGGTAGGTCTGGAGATCTGGAGCTATGATAGACTTGTTCTGGAACTGGTCCCTTTGCGATGGATCGAGTCTGGAGATCTTGGCCATGTTTTTGAGCACCCTACAATTCTCCGCTTTGCGAGGAAATTGCGGGGTTGTAATGGAGCATCTGGATCCCGGTTCATATGTATCCTCTTCATTCGTTCATATATGTTTTCTGCAGCAGTGGCTTCGCCTGCTTCGATGAGAGCTGATATCATAGCATTGAGCACAATGGTATCGACAATCTCGTCAGATTCCACAAGGATTTTGTAGGCAGCTCGAGCACCATCCCCATTTCTTCTAAGCCCGTGATATTGAATTAAGCTGACATGGTGAAATCGATCAAACTCAAAGTCGCGAGCTGCCATCTCCTTATAGATCATCCCAGCAAGTGTGAATTTGCCAGCTTTACAGGCAACATCAAAAAGTATGTTGAAAGTAACGCCATTTGCTTTGACACCCGCTACCTGTTCCATTTCTCTGAACATATGCAATGCAGCCTCGACTTCAACATCCGTTGACCTGGTTACATAGCGAGCAGCAAACGAAATGGCGCTATTCCACTCCATGGTAGTCAATGGTATGGCTCCAGTTTTCATATCATCCACCACAGAAAGATATCGGAGCATAGAAGTCTCATCTTTTCGTTCCACAGTATATAAATGACGAAGAAATGTGTGTCGAAGCTTTGTCGGTAGATATGGAGCACGCGGTCTGGGAAGCGTTCTGTAGAGCTGATACAAATCCTCCGCATCCAAAGACAGGTGTTTCTTCTTTACTGCAGCCTCCAACTCAGCAAGTTTGATCTTTGTCTCGGCATCCGCAGGCCAGGTATAATCGGGAGGCGGCCACTCGTCTTCCGGCTTATCAGACACAGCAACACGAGGACCATCATTGGGTTGATGGAGATTTGGCATCTCTAACAGTGGCAACTGATCCGTAAGTGACTCTCCAGCATATTGGTCCACCAAACCCATGAGTTCTTCTTTCGTCAGGTTCGGTTCCTGCACCGAATCTTCGTCCTCAGGCTTCGCATCCCGTGTGGATTGTAGCCGGCTGAAGGTAACATTGTGTGCTTGTTTTCTTTTGATAGCTACTTCTGGTCTCTGCGAAGAGAAGAACGTAGTTTGCTGGAGTATTTGGGGATTGTGCTTCTGACATTGGCCAGCTCTGGCGAGGGACTTGATAAACCATGCTTCGAGTTGCGGAGCTGTGGCTGAAACCATCTGCAAGGGAGCTCGACGTCGATTTCGCCGTGAGTGAGGATGTAAGGATGTAAAGAAGTCGGCGGCGGGATAGAGAAAAGGGAACACCTGGCGGGGTGCTACCTTCGAGACGATATTGCTGGCCGTCGAGGGGGTAGAGCTGCAAAAGAAGGACATGAATTTGACATGTTGTCACCGTTCCCACATACACATTGGAGCTGAAAATATACTGTCACTGTACTTTGCCGCTATTTAGAGATGGATTGGCGTAATAGCGCGTAGTTCAGCGCGTTCACTTCGTTTCGTGGCAATCTCGAAATTATTTCAAGTAGCTAAGGTACGCTGATACGCAGTCGCAGTGCCCAGGGCCAGATGAAATTTTGACGCTAATGTTGACCCCCTGTCGAAATTCAGATAGAGCTGGACGACCTCGGAAAATCTACAGCAAGTCAGAACATATATCTCTGCACAGATGTGAGCTATCCATTCATGACGTTTCGTACTTATAAGTCTAATCTGAATCTACAGTAACGCTCATTTCAAAAGTTCAGCGATGAGAGGCCGCAATCTAAAACCCTCGAGGGTATACCAAACAGCCTTCCGACTTCTCGAATCCCAAAGCATAAGTCAACCACCAGTATGGTTTAACACCATTGGGTCAATTCCGCCAGGAGAGATCCTGACGCGAACGCAACCTGTTCAGCACCGAGAGACAAAGATCAATTCACGAATACGAAAGCCGAGCAAGATGTTCAAGCCACAACCGATAGAGTACGAGGAGGATCAATTACGGAAGGAGTTTTACAACGATCACCCGTGGGAGCTGGCGAGGCCGAGGATTGTGTTGGAGAATGATGGTAGGGACGGGCAGAGGTGCGATTGGAGTAGGATACAGCAATTAGGAAGACCGCTGAACGGAGAGAGGTACGGGCCCCATTATGGTCTGAGGAGGAGCCTGCTAATGGTATCATAGTGTTGTTCAAAGGCAGCTGTGGCTTATTCAGAACACCGGTCTGCCAAAAAGTGCCGCCTACGATGTTGCCCGGAAGGAATTCTATGCCCTGCGGCACGAGCAGGAAGTTGAGCGCCGAGTTGCAAAGGAAGAGGCGATGTGGACCGGAGCATACTTTGGCAAGGGCATGCTAGAGATCGGCATGCAATTAGAAGACAAGGTCTATGAGGGATGGAAATCATGGGCAGCGACAGAAATCGAGGCGGCGGACAGGGACCGAGACGCTTCGTACACCAGTCTTCCCGAGGCCGATCTGGTTCAGGTCGCAGATGAAGCGCTAGTTGAAGAGCCTGCTGCGGCTTAAGAGGCCCTTAATTGTATGGAAAAATAGGTCCAGCTGTGCAATATGTAAATATGTCTCTATACGGCGTTTGATCTTCACAACTGCATTGGAATTTCAGGACGGGTGAAAAACATCTTCATAATCCCATACAGACATGGCTAGGTCGAGAGTCTAGGTACACCAGGTATTATGTGAGGAACTCGTCACATCATTTATGCTTCATGCGAAGAAATCGAGGACGTAGCACATCTACTCCACTAGAAATCCATACCACTCAACCTGCTTCCACCTACTTCGGCCATTGATTGATTTCGCCAGGATCTCCCACTGTACAATGAACTGATCACACAATCCTAGATTTAACAAAACCTTGCCACTTAGACTCAAAGTCTTAATCCTAGCCCAACTTTCTACATAGACCGAGTTCATTGACCACGCCGGCGCTACACCAAGGAACTTCAACACCAGAGAAGCCAGAATCACCATTACAGCTGTAGCTGGTCCATTCGTGATTATAATATCTGGATATTCCCCGGGCGATATCGTGGAATCTCTGGCCGCTTCTACCAAAGCCCTGAAGCAACCGATTAAGCACCAGGCTGAAGAAAATATGGTCGTGTAAAGAGGTTGATGAATCTTCCTGGCGCGAGGCACGACTTTGATGTCCCAGAATCCTACTACAAGATCATTCTTGCCTTTGATAGTTGTTGTGGTTCCCTTTCCCGTACACTTTGACTGGATCTCCTTCTCGATCTCGAAGGCTTTGTTGGAAGAGAAATCATCACCTGAAGACACGATGTAGGTTCGATGCATGTACTTCCTTGGGTCTATGTCTCGCATGAGGGACTGCATCTCCGCCGTATGGCCGCCTGAGCCAAGGACCACCACCATGTGGGCGGGCGTTGTTCTTGGATATTCGGGATGAGGGTGCTTGTGGCTGCCCCATGTTGCTGGAAGGATGTAGACTAGGCGTAGCTAGGTTTCTCTGTTAGTAAGTATTCGAATGGCTATCTACGGGGTGCTCACGAAGGCTGTGGTGACAGCGACGATGATTGCTGCGACCAGTAGACGTAAGGCTGAGATCTCTGCCATCTTTGAGGACACGAGGCTGAAACACACAGCGGCGAATATGAAGTGGTGGGAATCGACAGGAGACTATTGACACTTTGTTTGTGCGTCCAGGAGGCGAAAGCGGAGATACATATTGAATGAAGGTCTTTACTGTATTGTGAGGAGTGCCACTTGTTTTGGGTGAATGTCTGCTTGTCTCGTCTCGCGTACAAGAGCACTGTTTTGGCGATTGCCTCTTTTGATTCGGAGAACAACAAAGTTTGAGTCTACCACTTCTGACGTCGAGAGGCAGCCCTTCCCTTTTGGTAGAAGATCCAAAGTCAAAAAAATAACAGACTATAATACTCGGTCGCGTCGCGTCTCAAGTGTTTTCCTTTTTCTCTTCTACATGTACAGGGAAGGCTACGTAGAAATTCACCACTCCAAGTGAATAAGTGATTCGAGTTACACTTTCGAGATTCTTTCCAATACTCTACAAATAAACCGCTTCTTCACACGGAATTCTGCCTGCTTCCACCATTCGTGCCAAAACACGATCAATTCTCAAGATGATTTCGTTCGACGAGATCAACGCGTCCATCGCATTCAATATCCTCTTGACCTTCCTCATCCTTCTCATGCTCACTCCGCCCATCTCCAACCAAATCCGCGGAATCGCCCCGCCTGTCAAGGGTGGCGCAGGTGCATCAACCACTCTTGGTGGACGAATCGTGGCGCGAATCACAGTCCACTCTGAACCTCGACCATCTTTCTTTGGCCTCAATACCACCACCGCCGCCGCTTCTCAAAGTCATGGAGCCATGCCTTCCTTTCGCGGTAAAAAGAAGCTTATTTGCTTCTACTGCAACAAGAGATCCGGAATCGTCTATGATGGACTCATTACTCAGTGGGAATGCGCAAAATGCGATGCCATGAACTATCTTGACCAGGTATTTACATCGCATATTCTTCTAGATGGCCCACGATGCTAACTTTTTCCAATAGGATGGTGAAATTACCGATCCTCCAGTTGCTACAGATTACGCAGCACCCTCAAACCGCTCATATGCCATTCCGCAACCTGACTATCAACCCTCTTCTCAAGGCTCCGACACAGCCATCTTTTGTTCAACATGCCAAAAGAATCAACACTTGTACCGAGCATCGCTGCAACAATTTGATGTTGAGTGTGACCCATACCACCCAGAATATAGGGCATCCGAGAAAGCGTACTACAAGTACAAGAGAGATCTCGAGAAACGATACCCTCAGGTCTGCGAAGACTGCGCGCCAAAGGCGCTGGAACGTATGAAAGTAGCCAAGAAGACTGCACAAGCAGATTGGCTTGGACGGAGGCTGCAGGACAGTCGAACCAAGAAATTCAAAACCGACGTCAAATCTGTCTCGTTGCTTGATCTACTGAAGCTTGCCTGGTTCGCGGGAATTCTTGGGCAACTCCTTTGGAACGCCGTTGCTTTGATCGCCGCTTCTCTGCTCAATGCAGAAGCAAGTCCTGACCACAAAATCCCACAATTCCTACTTACTCTTCTCGGACCCCTTACATCTCTGGCAACATCGAACACTTTGGCATGGCGAACACTACAGCTCAGCTTTGTTTCATTCGTATGGAACCCCAAGATCAAGGAAGCAATTGCCGGAGGTGCAAGATTGCATACCCAAATTAAGGGATATCGGCATTGGTACAAATTGCAACTCGTTATGATAGTGACTCGCTCACTCACCTACTATTTCATGGGAAAAGGAATTCTCACTAATCCGTTTGGACCTGCAGCCATTGGTGCTCACTTGATTTCTTTCGTGTTCAACACTTTGGTAAGCCGCCCTTTGCCCTTCGACATTGCTTTTCTAACCACTCGTAGTTGGCTATCAAATCCCAGGGTACATTTAAAGTCGATCACTCTCCTCTTTGGACTACCGTTGAAGCCTTCAACATAGTTGGACCAGGATCTGGTTCCAACAGCCCAACTACCAAGGGCGGAAACAGTATGGAAGATATTCTAAACGAAATATCCACAAAACCCATATCAGAATCTCGTCATTCATCACCCTCCTCACCTCCATCGTGGGACCATTCGCCTCCCGCAAGGAATTATAACAACCAACCTCTTAGCCCATCACCTCTGCGAAACCGGAATCAAGTACCTACTTATGGGACCCGGCCTCAGATGGACACGGCGCCTGGCGCATCAGCTCGGTATCTCGCGACTGGAAATATACCAGATCGCCTACAATATCATGACGATAGGGACGAGATGGATTGGGCCCCAATCGTACCCCAGAAGCAACATCGCGCCTTTAATACTCCTCGAGCCCTCCAGGGAAGCAACAACACACAACTATTCGGCCAAACACCGGTGACTGAGAAGTCTCCCACTTTCTGGGCCAAGATCCCTCCACCCCCTATCACGCCAGCTCATAGACTCCGAAACCCACCCAATCAACCACAATTGCGCGTGTCTTCACAAGAGGTCAAAGAGAACTTCTTTAATAATGTCACACGAAAAAATTCGAGTCCAGACCAGACTCCGACCAGTGGGGCCGGAAAGTCTCGTCAAGAAATTGAATTTCAACAGCAACGATTCTTCGCACCAACTATTCCATTTGAAGAAGCGGATTCCTTGGCCGATACATTCAAAGGCTTCTCACTTGGCAGCAGTGAGGAGACTCCTCGACAGAAGGCGGGCCGACGAATCAGAATCGGCTCCCTCGTCTCTCTATTTTTGGCGATTGGCCTTGTTTATACAGGAATGATATATGTAAAGGGAAACGGCATTTTGAGCAAGGGTTGGGCATTGTAATAGAGTATTTTTATGTGAAACGGCCGGGATACCACGGAGTAAATGAGCGAGGTTAGGTTTTTTTGTTATAGATATCAGGATAGCGGGATTGTAGAGTAGCAGCATCACCAATCAGTACTGATTATAGAATGTTCCGTCTTGGCTGAGTGATTAAAAGACTCTTGATTGGATCCTAGGTGAAAGCTCCTAGGAGACCGACTGTGAAATTCCCCTCAAGTCAGTACTTCTGGATACTTGATATTCTGCTCTGCTAATCCTTAATCACCTTCAAATGCTTGGGCATTTTGAAAGCTTCGTATGCTGCACAATGCAAACTAGTTTGGTACCCCACGTTATGACAAGCTTTCGCTATTAGAGCAGACATCAAGGTAGAAATACATATTGTCATTAAGATATAAGACAGAAGATAGTGCAATCGAGTAGGTAAATATAGATATGGTTCAAGAGCTATAGACCGGCACTTGAGCAGATTATATAACGCGGAAATTTCATAGCTGGGACTGGACTGGAACGGTTCTTGATAATTAGGGTGTAATAATTATTATTAGTGTTTTCGACCGGACCCAGAAATGGTGCTCCTCAAGGGGCTAATTACGGCATACTAATCAATATTCCCACAGTTGAATTGAAGAATATTACAGCTTTGCCTATTATATGACTGTAAATAATTGGAGGTGCGGTGCTTTGTAGAACAAGACAAGGACCAGGTTCACAGTAATAACAACATTTGATTCGGCAAATCCTTCCTTTGAAATTTCGCCGCATGACCACCTTGCAACAACATTCACGTCTAATAACTTCCTGCTCTAGTCCCCGCTATAAAGAGTTCGTAATTACAGTAATTCACAGGCATTTCTCCGTGCTACACGTCAATTCCACATCATAATGAGGCTAGAATCCCTTAGCCTCCGTGCTGGTTTGCTTGAAAGGGAAGGGACTTAAGATAGGTACCGAGCGCCCCGTCTTAAAAACTTGGGACCTACGACCTCTAGCCATCAAGCTACACGACGACCAAATCGAAATGGAAATCCTTTAAATCCCAGCGCCTGCTGCCGAATGCTCTTCCTTCCTTTCCACCATACATCGATTCCCAAACCACACACAGAAAGAGGAGACATCTCTAATATGCCTTCACAAACCCAGAGCAATCAGGCTTGTCGCCGCGTCCTTTAACGTTACGACCAAGGACACCATCTGGATTCAAACCCCGTCTGCTATCGAGGTCTGAGCTGTGTTGGCTCTCGTTTCTGTGGGTAAATTTATCATCGAGTGGAGAGAAAACTGAAAAGAGACACAATGACGGAGGGAAACTTGGTATCAAAGAGAACGACTAGGGCCTTTGTTGAGGATCACCACCATATTATCGAGGGCTGTGGCGCAGGTCCAATCATTCACGAGCAGCAACGTGTCTCTCGCAGCAAGGAGAAAGAGGGCAGCTGGTCTCCAGCGAGCAGCGTCAAGATGGAGACCCCGGTGGATATTGGGGCTGAGTTTGCTACCAATGGGATGGTTGCTTGCGGAGTTGTAGATATTGGGAAAGAAGGTATGTCACGCACTATTCCGGGTATATTTGGACTTCACTTCTAACATTCTCTACAGTTTCCAAGAAGCTTCAGGCATTCAAGGCTGAGAAGGAAGACCAAAAGGATGAGGAGAAAGATCATTTCAATTTTGGTGCAGTCATGCCCGGCAGTATATACCGGAGCAGCTTCCCACATACTGAAGACTATCAATTCCTCCAAACTCTCGGCCTGAAGACTATCGTGTAAGTGGCCCTAGCCTATGCCCTTCTCTCAGCTACTGATGCCTTGACAGAACCCTCGTCAACAAAGACATTCCTCCTGAGTTCAAAGCCTTCATGAAAGCAAACGATATCTGTCACAAGGTTATCGACCTGCCCGGAACGAAGAAAGTTGCCATTTCTGAGGCCATCATGCACTCAATCATGGATGTCGCTCTCGACAAGCAAAACTACCCCCTCCTTATCCATTGCAATCACGGCAAGGTACGTGTGATTCCTCAAGGTTTGCGTGGAACGTCTAACTCTGGCACAGCATCGCACTGGTTGCGCCGTTGCTGTCATCCGGCATGCCCATGGTGTCGCAGTCAGCGAGATTGAGAAAGAGTACCGGAAGTTCGCTGGCGACAAACCCAGAGAATGTGATATCAAGTACATCAACGAGTACCAAGTCTCAAGCTTGCACCACCTCTGCGTCGCTAAAGAAGAGAGGATTCAGCAACATCGCCGCCGCCGCCGAAGCTCTAAGATGGCTCGATATATTGTTATTTCCGGTATATCAGTATCCATTTGGCTAACTAGCCTCTACCTCTTCCCTGCATACAATTCGATGTAGAATGAGGAGTAGGGTAAATGGTACCGTGGCGTTTTTGGGATAGTGCATACCACAGCGTGGAGTACCGGATTTTTTGCATGTCGGTAATGCAGTGCGCCAAAGGCCGACTGATTAAGGAGTTATTGGGTGTAACACAGTACATTGTATGCCACGCCATACAAGCTGGATGCATGGGAAATCGATGTGGTGGTTCATAGTACAGACCTGACGATCACCTCCACCTTCAAATTGTCTTCGTTCCGTTCGTGATCATAAAGTACATCCAAGGGTTCATTCCCAAACCCGAACCTGTAGTGTATTCTTACATTGTTTTACACTCACACCTAGTTTTACAATCCACATCAATGGATTACCCACCCCTCCAACGTGCACACTCAACGTAACCACCACTTCACTTCCCACTCACACCTCCTTCTCCCTCGTTATCCCATCGTCCTTCGCCCTCCTCCCCAACCCATAAGTCAGTCCACACGCAACCAAATTCCCCGCCGCCAACGCCATCGCACCACCCCTCACCACCCCCCTCGCTCCAAACCGGCCCCCAATCCTCTGCCCAAAGCTTCCTTTTACCGTCCTCCTGTTCGCCATAATCAGATACAGTCCGCTCCACGCAGCAGTTATGCCGGCCGAGTCCACGACGAAGCTATTGAGGTTTAGGTATGTGGAGAAGAGGAGGACTGGCGGGAAGAGCATGGGGAGTGGTCGGAAGGGGCGGGCATGCAGGGCTGTTATGAGGGTTGCGAGGAGGGTTGGGGGGAGGGAGGATTCTATGGGATTAGGTTAGTCTTCAAGTAAATTTGTATGAATTGAGGGGAACGTACTGCCCCAGTCCATTGCGTAGGAAATGGCTGTGCGTTTTGTTTGTTCGAGGGGTTTATCTTCAGTGGGCATCTTGGCGATTAATTTGAGGTGATGATTGAATGATTGGAAATGGAGATTTGGGATTTCTTTGGCAGAGTTCAATTGAAGCAGAAAAGAATGAAGTTCACAAGAATTCGATGACCGCACGTTCTCACGTGCAGTTAGCCTCATCGGTGAACCCCTGTCGCCAGAACAACTGCTCCCCATCCGCGAGGCACCTTTCCACTCGTGTCGTGGCCATAACGAAACAACGAAACTGAGAGAAATCCCAGCGCAACAACAAAAGGTGACACTTCAACGTTTTCCATCCATTGCATAACTATCCCACAAACAGCGGTGCGATGCCCGCAGCCACTGCATCAGGCTCCGACGCCAACCCAAATGGCGCTGCCAAATCCCGAGATCACAATCAGGGAAACCAAGACCGCAAATACACAATCGAGCAGAAAACCGCTGTCCTTAGAGTTCGTCGCTGTGCGCCGACGGCATTTTACGATATCCTGGGTTTAGAGGATGTCAAAACTACGGTCACGGAATCAGAGATTAAGAAAGCGTATAGGAAACAGTCGCTGTTGACGCATCCAGATAAGAATGGGCATGAACATGCGGATGAAGCGTTCAAGATGGTGAGTCGGGCGTTTGGCGTACTGGGGGATAAGGAGAAGAGGACCAAGTTTGATCGATATGGAGGGGATCCGGATTCGAGGTTTGGAGGGGGTGGAGGGGGCGCGCCGCCGCAGAGCCCGTTTAGTGGCTATGCGGGACGAACGTCGAGGGCGAGAGGAGAAGGGTCGGGTGGGAGCATGTGGGAGGAGGAGATAAGTCCAGAGGAGATGTTTAATAGGTTTTTCGGAGGAGGGGGGATGGGTCCTTTTGGTGGTGGTGAGTTTTGAGGCTGTGATTGACTTAAGATACGAATGAAGACTGATGATATTATAGGAGGAGGTGGAATGTTCAATGATGGGCCAGGGTTCGTGTTTAATATGGGAGGAGGACCTGGTATCAGGGTACATCAGTTTGGGGGGAGAGCACCGAGACGGAGACCAAGGGATCCGAATGCGCCAGCAGACCCGCCGCCTTCATTGAAGGACATACTTAAGGGACTTTTACCCTTACTTCTAGTTCTGGTCTTCCCGCTCATATCCTCGATATTCTCCAGCTCTGGATCAAGTGGCCCCTCGATGCGATTCGACGAAGCCAAACCTCCACATACCATGGGCCGGCAAACATACCAAAAGAAGGTGCCTTACTGGATAGATCCTGTAGAAGTGGATGGCTATACGGCTCGTCAATTCTCCCACCTTGACCAGACTGCGGAAATACAATATGTTCAACAACTGAAAGTATACTGTGAAGAAGAAGTGGCTTCAAGAAACCGATTAGTGCAAGACGCCCAAGGCTGGTTCGTTCAGGACACACACAAGATGAACACGGCACGGAATATGGAGATGCAGAATTGCAGGAAGTTAGAAGAACTGGGCGTGCATACGCCACTAAGGAATTCATACTAGGCGGAATGGACGTTCTCTTCGTTGTACAAGTTGCGGACCTCTGGGCGGGAAGCATGGCGTTTTGGGACAAAGCATTCATTGGCGGATTCGCCGGCGGCTCATAGGGGGTTGTAGACTCATAATAGAGAAAGATTGTTGGGGTATTCCGGCGTTCAGGATGTGACCAGACCCCTCGCTCTATTTTACTACCTCGTTTGTATACATAAATTCGATACAAGGACTCAAGGCATTCTATTCTCCCACGTGAATTTTGGCATATTTTATGATCATAAAAAACTGCACGTGAAGCTTCTCCTCGTTACCCTATCGGAGCCTTCCCTTCCATGTGAAAGGCAAACTTGCTAATTCAAGGCTGCAGTACAAGTAGAGTAGTAGAACATCTTCGGATGGTACATTTTATTCATTTTGACAGCTTCACATCATTCAGGCAATGGATGAATGAATGTTCCACCACTGTAGACATTATCTTATTTCCTTCCATATGGAGCTTCTTCGAGCTTCGATGCACGCACCCCCCTGTACCGATTAGCAAGCGTTATCGCTAAAAGCCCGCACGTCCGCCTGAACGTCACTCAAGCTTCGGGGTTCGTAAGGCTGCTGTCGATAGTCAAGACACCTTGACTGTATTCAACCGCAGCAACTGCAAAAATACATTACAATCATGGACCCCAATCAGCAAGGGCCTCCAGCTCCCCCCGAAGCTCCTGACAAGGAGAAGATGGACCAAGTTAATAATAACTCTATGTCTACGATCTATGGAAGGCTAACGTGGGATGCATCTATAGATCCGTCGAAGACGCCTGGAGAAGCTGTCTGGTACAGCAACACCAACACCTAAGACCGAACAAAAAGGAGAAGGATCGAGTGCCCCATCATCCTCCTCTTCTGTACCAGCTCCAGCAGCCCCCGAAAAAGTTGAACCTGCGCCGAAACCGAAACTCAACATCACCAAAGCTCCGACCGCCACCACAACCCCCGAGAACCCTTTCAATAAGCTGACTGCGCGATCCTCAAATAGCACACCCACGCCAAGCGTAAGAATATCCTCCGAAACAAGATCATTGAAACGTCCGCGCGCTGAATCAGACGAGCAGAACCCCACTCGGGGTGCGCCAGCCAGAAAGCTAGCCACACCCTCTAATGATGAGGATATTGATGAGTATGCGAACAGGGTACTGGGGCAAATCTTCAGGATTACTCTGGATTCCGCGCAGAAAGTGGATGCCTCAAATCACAAACTCATCTACCTTCCAAACCTAAGACAAGAGTTAGAGGAGGAAAGTGCTCCTATTCAGCTTTCGAAAGAGAGGCTTGACTCGGCTCTTATGGAAGCTGCGTCGACAGTTCCTCACAACAAGTCCATTCTAGAGTATCTTCTGCCGGCCTGGAAGAGAATAACCAAGGCTCTTAAAGGCTTAAGGGGTTACGCTAATGGAAGGGATGCGGTTCTGAAGGAGGCAAGGCGCCTATGTATGAGCTACTGCATATTCTCAGTGGAGGTGCCAGAGCTTTTTGGGTTAGTTTGGTTTTGAGGATCTGATGGGTATGGCTGACCTTTTCAGACGTGAACCGAATCCAAATACGGACTCTTTGACTCCTTATTTACTGAATGAGCCAGGTGAGGACAGAGGGATATGCCCCGACTTCTTGACGGAGGCTATTTCTCGATTCGCCGAAGATGATACCGTCAAGCCGATGCTGACGAAGGCTGTTGCGGGTCTGAGTTTGCAGCTCTCGAACATGACGATGAATGATAACTACAAGCCATACGTTAATGTAAGTACAAAAAGTAGAGTACACCCTCGAGGATTTTCAATTGGGGGTTTCAGTTAGTCTTCTTTTCATATGCTGTGGCTGGCTTAGAACCTTGTCCATTATTATATTAGCGTGCCTTCACTAATGTGCAAGTCGACGTGGGACATTATATTATCTCAAGTCAACTACGGCATTCGAAATGTTACTGACATTGATTGCAGGCTCTGAAACAAATATCGCAGTATGCCCCTTTGGTCACAGCTATTGCTGAGGACCCTCTTTTCCAAATGGCAACATCAGCGCCAGGTATCGAAAAGCATACACTCCTAGGTCCATTCTTTAGGATATCGCCACTCCAGCCTGAAGTCTCGAAGGAGTACTTCGCAGGCCCTAAGACCATGGATCCCCGGCGAATCCAGACATCACAAGAAGCTCTACGTCTGACCCTGCAAACCCATCAAAGGGACCTGCTTGACATAATCAATCTCTTCGTTCGCGCAGGCCCAACGTCTAAAAACAGGACCCTGGACTGGTTTGCCTATATTGTAAATACGAATCACAAACGTCGAGCCCTTCAACCGGACGCTAAAAACTTGTCGTCGGATGGATTTCTCATGAATGTGACGGTCATTCTAGACGGTCTATGCGAACCCTTCATGGACAGTACATTCTCAAAGGTGTCGAAGATTGATGTCGACTATCTAAGGAGGAACCCTCGAGTTGATATCAAGGAGGAAACGAAGTTGAACGCCGACCAGAATGCCTCTGATGAATACTATAGCACACCCCTCGAAGGCACTTCAAACTTCATATCTGAGATATTCTTCTTGACTCTTGCTGCCCATCACTATGGTAGTGAGGCCACTAATAGTATGCTCAAGAACTTGGACAAGGAAATCAAGTACCTCGCAGGAAAATTGGAAGAGATGGAAGCGGAAAGGCCAAAGATTCAGGCCTCAATGGTAGGCAACCCAGTTCGTATACCCCTTGGATGCACTAATAATCTGTAGAATCAACACAATATTTCAGCACTCGAGACGAACCTTAAGAGATATACCCTCGTCTTGGAAAGGCACATGCAGACCAAGTTTGCCATTGAAGGTGTTCTTCTCGACAAACAGATGCAAACCAGATCGGTAATGTTCATGAGATATGTTACTGTGTGGCTTCTAAGAACTGCAACGCAATCAGATTATACCCCGGACAAGACTATCGAGTAAGGATCTCCACGCATGCATATATTCCGGTGCTGACTTCTCCAGGTTACCCTTGAAAGAAGAACAACCCGATGCCTTCAGATTTTTGCCCGAATATGTTCTTGAAGACATCCTTTCAAATCTCAAATTCGTCTTCCGGTAGGTCTATCTGACACCACAATTTTGCTTTACAAGTCACTAATGTTGTCATAGATTTATACCAGACGTCTTATTCTCAGCAATCAGCGATGAGACCATTGCGCTTTGTATTACATTCCTCACCAACTCCGACTATGTCAAGAATCCCTACTTGAAGGCCAAATTGGTTACTCTCTTGTTCCATGGCACATGGCCAGTATACCATCGTACAAAGGGAGTCTTGGGAGATGCTCTGATAGGATCCAAATTCGCCAACGATCATTTACTTCATGCCTTGATAAAGTTCTATATCGGTACGTTGATGAACTGCCGATGCTTCAAGTCTTTCTTACTAATTATTTATAGAGGTCGAATCAACAGGAGTCCATACGCAGTTCTATGACAAGTTCAACATTCGATATGAGATCTTTCAAGTAATCAAGTGTATTTGGTCGAACGATATCTACAAGCAACGGTTGGCGCAGGAGAGCAAGTGAGTTTTTTTCTGTTGAACAATGAGACCAACGGCTAATAGTAATATAGAACCAATACGGATTTCTTTCTACGCTTCGTTAATCTCCTCTTGAACGATGCAACGTATGTTTTGGACGAGGCGCTCACCAAGTTTCCGAAGATCCACGAACTTGAAGAGGAACTAAAAACCACAACATTAACGCCAGAGCAACGCGAAGCCAAAAGTGAGGAGCTCAAGACCGCCAGCTCACAAGCTACATCATACATGCAACTGACAAATGAAACAATATCCATGATGAAACTTTTTACAAAGAACCTCAGCGCTTCATTCACTATGCCGGAAATCGTAGACCGAGTAGCAGCCATGGTCAATTACACTCTCGACACCATCGTCGGCCCCAAATCAGCGAATCTGAAGGTCGAAAGCATGGAAGAGAAGTATAAATTCAACCCCCGCAATCTTCTCAGTGAATTCGTTGAGATATATCTTAACCTCGGTGTCTCAGACCGCTTCATCGAAGCAGTTGCCCGAGACGGCCGTTCCTATAAGCCCGCGAACTTTGCCAATGCTTCCCGGATTATGGAACGCTATAGCCTGTGCCCGACACCGGAGTTGGCCCGCTGGAACAAGTTGAAGGCGCGCTTCGCAAAGGCCAAGGAGCTCGAAGACCAAGATGAGGGAGATCTTGGCGAGGTACCGGAAGAGTTTGAAGATCCCCTCCTCGCTAGCCTCATGACGGACCCTGTCACCTTGCCCGTGAGCAGGATGGTTGTAGACCGCAGTACGATCCGCACCCATTTGCTGAGCGACCCACACGATCCCTTTAATCGATCACCCCTGAAGATCGAGGACGTGATTGAGAACCTGGAGTTGAAGGAGAAGATCGCTAAGTGGAGAAATGAGATGAGGGAGAAGGCGAGGGCGGCGAGACAGGAGAAGATGGATACGACAGCTGGGTAGAATGTATGGAATGGCGTATGGAGAAAAACCATGTACCTAAAAGAGAATTTCTTTCGGTGGTGGCTTCGGGTTGGCGAAGCTTTGCATCATCGGTGGTGCATTCAAAGATATATTGCGGGTTTCAGTGTCTCCATACATATTTGGAGAACTGAATAGCTGAACCTTCTGCTCAACCAATTTAAACCCAGCGAGCCTCTAAGAGCGTCTTCTGTATTTTAAGAGGCATGAGTGATCGGAGCATGCAGCTGAATGGGTGTCCCAAAGCAAACATATCTCAGTCCTACTACACACCCCTAGAATCAATGAACAAGTAATAAATACCACACTGCTTTTTCGCCAGCATCTTTAGATTGGGACTAATTTTTCACAACACACAGTCTTTATCCCTGCGCATATCATCTCATATCATACCATATCCCACCAGAACGCCCCGCCCTCGCACTATTTCACTCATATACAAAGATACACCCACTTCTTGAAAGTACGCAAATATTTCATCGTCACTACTACCCATCACCTTAAACCAGCATTCATGCTATCAAGCAAGGTTCTAAACAGTGTTGCGATTTCATCGCCTTTCTTACTTGGTATTCTTGTTGTCTTGATAAAGTATTTATCTATACTGAGATTTCACACTGTGTTCTCAGATATTATTCGTTTGTTTGTTCATTTGTTCATTTTGTAAGGACTGAGCGAGCGAGAGATGCTGAAATGCTGAGATATTGGATGAGCTGGAAGATGGACAATGGAAAGCTCAGGAAGGAGAAGGCTCCGAGAATGGAATAACTAACTAAGTAATGTTTCCTGGTTTTGTATGTATATACGTGGAAAACAAGCAAGCACAGCACATAGATGACAAGCGGGCTTTGCTTTATAGTAGGGAAGGGATTCAAAGTCCGTTGAGAGAGCGAGCGGGTGTGCTTGCTTTTCTTTATACATCGGTGCATGTACGTTGTGTAACGTGAGGCCAGCGATGAATCGATCAACCTAGTTTCACAGTGCAGGTTCCTTCTTTCTGCCCGCCCGCATATAGTCTAGAGTCGTCGGTATTGATTACTTACACAGGAGTGCCCGCACCCGCCTAGTTTTATTGAGGGATCTGGGTAATACGCGTATAAATATTTCTGATTCGTTAAATATAGAACGTAAGCAAGGGACTTGGAAGTAGATACTCGGACCTCGCTTAAAAAGGGGGCTTGCCTTGCACACCCAACAGCAAGCAGCAGCAGGAATACTTCATGCTCTGCAAGTGCTTCACAGTTTAAGGAACGTGGTTGGTGATTTCGCGCATCTATTGCTTGCTTCACTCTATTTTGATATGGAGCGTGAGTCTTGTTGGCTTATTCCACGAAAAGACAGTCCTTGACGTAGTTGGGGGCGCTTGCAATGATGAATCGAGGTAATCGAAACTTGGCGAATACATAGCTTTAAGCTGACGAAATAGCAATAATATTAGCTGTATTCTTTCATACTTCCACCGTCCCGTCCATGAAGCGAACATCCCTTCTCACCTCAGTGCGTTTTCCGAGTAATCACGTGTATCCTCCCCCTGAGCTGCACGTTTCCCAGCAGCCTCCAACCAACCTCTCAACGCTGCGGTTATGCACAGTCTTGGATACCGAAACTTTATCCCACTCGATGATTTCTTTAAAACACAGGAGCTATTTCCGCTGAGCAAGCATATAAATAAATTTCCCAAGTAAGCACATGGGGAATCAATCGGAGCTTCAACTTCAACTTCCTATCGAGGACGAGGCTATGTCACGCGAGCCTGATGCCCAATATAGGATAAATTGTCCGATGTACGGTTGAACACACACACATGCAAAAGCTTATATCTGCCTTGTAGGGCTGTGCTGTGCTGTGCTGTGCTGTGCTGGGCTGGTTGTAGGGCAGGAAGCTGATAAGGCTGATATCAGGCTTTGTTTTGACTTCACGAGATGAGAAGATGAGGGGAAGGTGGATTTGGATTTGGATTTGTTGTTTACTCGGTACTTCAACAACGGTACGGGTTTCTCGGGACTCTACCAGGCAGAGGCCGGTTCACTGGATGTGGCTTGTGTTATTGGGAAAAGGCTATACGTACCGGGGAGTGCCTGGCCTGGGTACCTGTGGGTGGGAATAGAATATATGAGAATAGAATATATCCTCTTGTACTGTGATTGATGTGGTCGTGTAGACCTTATCTTGTTTAACTAGTGGATATAGAAGAGCTGTAGACGAGGACGAGGACGAGTGCCCGGGTCATCATATGCAGCTAGTACTGGTATATCTTCCTTCGAGCCTATCCGACATCGCCGACCTGTACCATTCTTCTTCGCCGACCTGTACCGTTCATCTTCTTTAATCTTTGAAACATGGATGATAAGATAACAAGAATAGAAACTGTGCCGTACGACGGGAAAGTCTTTTACAGAAGCAGCTTGAAAGAAAGACTCTCTAGTATTATTCAAGTAAGCCTATACAAACACACTAGATCTTTTATTTCCCTTGCATCGCTGATTCGCTGTACATAAACCTACAGGCATACCGAGTAAGAGAGGGGTAACTGCACCGCACATTCGAGTCATGAGTTCGACTAGTCTAGTGCCCCTTGACTTCGGCATTCGCCCCGTGCATTAAAGGAAGGGGCTCAGATGTACAGATCGGCACGAACATTAACCTTTCCGGACACTATCTCGCGGTGGGTCATGTTCCTACCTAATCGCAGAGCTCTTGGTATCAAAGCTACCGGCAGTTATGATTGACTACCGAACAAGACAAGACTGCTATGATGATAAAGAAAGATACAGTAATTATAGAGATTAACATTGGATGAGGTGGCCTGACTATAAAGTTGTCATGATTCATGATATTGCTCTTCGCGCTTGGCAACCTTACCGCTCTATAAAATAATGAGGGGCAGAAAAAAGAGTTATCTAGGAAAGCTCTTGCGATAAGGCGCCTAGTTACGCCGCAACTAGGTTGTACGTACTATACAATACTTGTAGGGCTATAGCCTGTACTGTACGTAACAATTAACTAGTTTTGGCCCAGAATACTAAAAGGAGGGGACGGGGTCCTAGCATACAAGAGAAACCTTGCATTTTGAACGATATATACCGGTACTTAACACTCGTACTAGTTCATCACCACGCCATTATGATATAATCTTCCCAAAACCCCCCAACCTGCGATTGGGTTCCATGAGGACGGGTCGACTTGTTAAAAGTCAGCATAGCATCCCTGGGTCGGTGTCTCCGATTCTGATCCTTCAGCCTAGCTAGCTAGCCCAGCAGAAGCTATTGGCGGTTTATGCGGCGCTATGCAGAGAAGAGAATTCGAACGTCCAAGGTAGGAGCTTAATGATCCTTCCCCAGAAAGCCAGTGAGCTATTGGTACTAGCGGCTTGGTTCAGACAACCCCGCCTGTCAGAATCCGGAGGTCAGAATCCGGAGGTCCGTAAACTCAATTACTTGGAATCTCAACTCCCTACAAAGTACTTAGATGCGGCATTGCGACACATGCCAGTGAGCCAATTGGCCTTGTTGGTCATGTCAGATAGGGTTGGAAGAATGGTAACATGCATGCCATGTACGGAAGGCCCGCTTTACTGTACGTGAAAATAATGTAGGGTCTGGTGGTTGAGATGCGTCTTTGCGGCACCAACCTTCGATCGTAGCCGACCCGACTGACCGCCCTAGGCCTAGCAGGTGGTGTCGATGTCACTTTATACTATCCCTTCTCGACTCCTTGCATATCTACTATTGGTCTATTAACGCAATCGTAAAGCTTAAAAGTTGGTCATCCTTCGACTTGCAAATATCTTGATAGTAAAAACGGGAAATTTCCCGGTCAAGTGCAAAAGTCACTTTAGACGTGAAGTCTGGCCAAGATGAGTATATGGTCATTCATGCCTAAGCATGGGATCGGCTCTTATTTCGTACTTATCGCGGTGGGAACGGGAGCACTGAAGCACATCGTTTCTTATTATCCCAGGCACCAGGGGTTTGGAAAGCCTGCTATTTGCTTTCAGCTGCACGTCCAAGGTGACGTCTTCATGTATGTAATTAACCAAGGGACCAGGTGCTCATCTGCGCCAGTTCAAGCCCGATAATATTCCTCCATGCACCCCCCAAGCCTTCGTTGCACACCGCCCATGCGTTCTTGGCAAGTAGTAAAGACGTTGCCGGGAAAAAAGACGATGATCGGACACCAAACGCCAATAAAGTAATGCTGTGCTTCGCTCCTCCTTCTGTTCCGTGAAGGTATATAGATAATATAACGCGAAAACGGGATAGTACGTTTTCTCTGCTGTTCGTACTCAAAAATCCACTAGATGATGCTGATATGCAAGAAATGCGTCAAAAAAGTACCCCCGGGTATCTCGTATACGGCCGTTAAGAATTTTGTCGTCCATTGTCTTTCTGAAATCCGTCCATTTTCCTCTCCCTAACAGTTGTTGTAATATCTAAAGCATATAAATGATCATCATTCTTGAAGAAATCCTTTCATAGGATCTCCTCTTCCTCACTAATTCTCCCTACTCTCGGCCCGCCAGGGCTCACCCTTTCGGGGCCCCTGATGGGTTCTGGAAGAGGTTCATCTTTCATACATGCATTTTCTAGCATATTTGTCCACTTGCCACTGGTACCCGCGTGACTGTGTTTCAAATGCTGTCTGAAATGATCCGCTCTGAAGAACTTCTTGGCGTGATTGCATTCCCCAAATTTATGCATCTCTTGCAAATGGGCAATTCGGATGTCCCAATCTTGGTCTGTAGCTATAGCCATCTGAGGACCCGAGTGTGGTGAAGAGATACCGGAACGAGGGAAATCCTCACCACAGTATCCACAAGTATCGGCCTCGTTCGGCCGATTTGGAGATGTGTGAAAAGCAGCCGGGTAGCCTGAGAGTGCAGCGCAAGACCAGGAATGGCGGCGCAAATGCAACGAATTTTGGTGCCGCTCTGCTTCGTTCTTATTCTTGAAACGGTTGCGACAATATGCACATTCGTATTGCTTCTCCTGCTCATGGGCACTATCAATTTGTATTAGCAAATTCTTGTACGACTATTTTATAATAATTCTTACTTCAGTTCTTCTTGAGAATCAAATTTCTTTGGCTTTTTCGGGCAGCATTCACACATGAAAATGCCTTGAATCTTTGGGCTGTTGCTGGATTTCCCTTGGCTGCCATTGTCTGATACTTTGCGCGAAGTCATGAGCGGCCGAGTGTCTGATACTTGACGCTGATGAGTTATAGACGCGCATGGACTTGGGTTCAAGGACAGGGACGTCACATAAGGGGAGTCTGGAATGTCTGAAGCTGCTGGAGATATACCACCTGGGGATAGTCGCCCATACGAACCCATACTTGTGATGCTACTCGCAGCAATTGATAATGCTGAAGAAGCATAAGAGTTGTTTCGGGGGGTGGACGTTGTAGATGAGATTGATCCTGAATTCGAATGGTAACGTGGAGTTGGAGAGCTTCTTGATCCCGACTCGCGCCGCCGGAAAAGATCACTTACGCTGCCGGCTGTGTGCAATGATTGGGCATCTTCTACTGGTGGTGACGATGCGCGTCGCTTTTGACCCGTGGTCGCATCTGATCGACCGGAGTATTCGTCAATATACAGTCGCCTAAGCCCTGTTTCTTCCATAGGGAAGTCTATATCATGATCTGGAGATATTCTACGGTCATAACTCTCCCTGGATTTGCTTGTGACACTCGAAGCTTCATCACCAACACTCATTGCAGAATTGCTTCCAGAACGTTTAATAAATGGATGAGATCTGTCGGAATCCGCGCGTCGATGGGCGATTTGGACTCAAATTGAGCCTGAAGCCCGAATCTTGGATATGAATTTCCGGGAGAGATACCAGACGATAGTGGGGCATCTCCATATCTAGACATGGCAATAGGGCTTTCTACAAAGCCAGGCCGGCTGGTTAAGATTGGCAAGGACAGTGGCTTCAGCTGGCTGGGGTGTCTATGCTCGAGAGCAATGCGCGATGTGGGTGAAGCGTCGCTAGCCGAAGTGCTGAAAGCTGATTTTGAATAGCCCCGCGAGGGTGACTTGTTCTCTGTCCCCCTTCGAGCGTCCAGCTTTTGTAACAGAGATTTGTCGTAAGCCTGTGCATTTGTTTGGAATCTGTCGTGACTTTGGAAGCCTGATTTCGCAGAAGAAGATTCTTGGTACTTGGACCTATAAAAATTGTTAGCAGCTATAATTTTCTAATTACGCGCGAACCGATGTGGCGAGACGTTTTAAAATGACAATTCCGAACCCAGGGCTGAAGCTTAAGCTCATAAGCACCAGACAAGAATCTGGAGAGATCCGCAGCGAGATGAGCACCTATTGCATAGGCACAAATTTATTTAAACTGACCTGTATGACCCAATGCTCGTCCCGGAAAAACTCGAATAGCCTTCATCTTTGGGGTATGCGTGCTCTTGACCCTCTCCTACTGAAGATTTGATTGTCGAAGCAGAACTTGTGCGGCGAGCATAGTCAGGCCGGTCGTCCATCAAGCCCTTCCTACTTGCAAAGCTCCCGTAGAGACTCGACCCGGGCGCAACGGAGGACATAGACCCCCCCCAATCACTCGTAGAAGCATGCGAGTTCCCAAACCTCCAGGCAAGATCAGGTCCATTGTTTCCTCCTGAAGCTATATCTGCTAAATGTGTTGGCGGTGGAAGAGGTGGGGGTACCAGGTCTGTCCTAGAATGCGGGATTGACATTGGAATAGAGGAAGTCGCGGGAGAGGAAGTCGAATTGTATGAGCTCGATCTGCTTGACGCTCGAAAGTGCTCGGGGTTCGACTCGTGGACGTATATTTCGGGTAGGGCCAGAGATGGCCTGGGACCGCGATGAGGGATCTCCATGATGCTGTGCTTGAAGTTCGAAATTGCCACGAGCTGAAAGAATCAAGGTTAAGGAATGGCAACGGGTCCTCCTGCGGCAATTTGCTACAAAGTCTGCGCGTGCAAGTAGTGGCAATATGCTGCGGAAGAGCCGACTGGAAGAAATGAACGGAGGCGAAACATGAATGTCTATAGGAACAGAATATACAACAAAGAAAGAAAAAGGGCCTCCGCGCGTATATTGAAGCAAATCTTATGTCATGGAGAGACTAGAAAGAAGGAGGCGTCCTGAAGAAGTAAGAGGACGGATGATGGGGTGGAGAAGGCGTTGTCTCAAAGGGTGTAGTAGTATGGAGGATCAGGAAGGGGATTCGATTCGAGAGGAGGGACAATAATAATAAGATGATAAATTATGATATGAGCGGGCATCGGCGAGTCGGAGTTAAGGGAGTAGACGAAGTTTGATTGGATGGCGATGGGGGTATTTGGCAGCAGATCAGGTCTTGCACAAGTACTCGGTAGAACCTGAAGTTCTGGGTACTATAGTAGGCGGCTGACAGGGCGAACACGGCAAGGGCAAGGGCAAGGCAAGGCAAAGCAGCTGGGGTGGTGGAGGTGGAGGTGGTCAGTTCAGGTCAGCCTAGTAGTTGCCGACGGTTACTACTAATGCTAGGGGCGTACGTACTCAAGTAGTAGTAGAGAAGTACGGAGGTAGTGTAGGGCGTAGGCGTAGTACTGTAGAGCAACCGGGTCGAAGGGGGGACGAGCGGGCGATAGGAAATAGGAAATTGGAAGGAGGGTTTTTATAGTAGAAAGGAATAAAAAGGAGACAGCTGCAGGCAGAATAAAGTCATGCAATGTAAAATCGTGTACTAGCCTATGTGCCCTGGGTAGATAATAGTATTTACTCGTAGATACCTACCTACCTAGTAACCAAACAAGGCGACGGCAGAGCGAATCTACCTATCTACTCCGTACTGTACTGTACTGCTTCCTTGCACAAATGTCGTGGCCGTAGACTAGTAGCTACTATACATTTATGTAGGGTAAGGCAAGACAAGGCAAGACAGGGCAAGGGAAGAAGGCAAGGAAAGGGACCCTTGAAAAAGAGAGGGTGGATAGCATGAGGGCAGACGAAGGACCAGGCTGAGAAATAGAATTAAAATGGTTGCCGTGCCGCATGGACACTCTAACTACTATTTAGACTAGAGAGGATAAGATGTGGATACGGACGGATATAATATTTTCTTGGACGTGGACGTGGGATCTCGAAGATTCAAGATTCAAGACTTGACATATTATTCGTAAAGTTCTGAACTCCTGAGGACTATTTCTTAAAAGCCTCAGTACTCTCACTACCACTCAGCATTATTATTAGAAAAGGCTACCTTTGTCTGTCTTAGCTGACCCTTTGCATTTCGTATAAGTCAGACCAGCCGGCCTGGAGCGATCTCACCGTACGGAGTAGGTAGGTAATCAATAATCTGTTCTTCCCGAGGCACCTTATGCTTTCTGTCTGCTCGTTCCTTTTCTACTTTCTTACCATCCTCGCCGAAATCCTCGTCTCTCGTAAAAATATAAGACGACTTGGAAGGCTTCAAGTCGAACCCGGCATCAAGACATATATCGTTTTCAGATCTGTCTCTACGGAGTATCTCCTTTCTCCAGCAATTCGTCCTCGCCTTGACCTCGCATCTGCAAGACGAGACATTCTTGTCATACGCCGTATTAATTACTGCAAGTAGAAACACTCAACATTCTGCAACCCACGCCCTCCTTTTCGAGACAGCGGGGTTTGGAACCAGAGCTAGACTGGGGGCGACAGGGCTTCAGGGGTCTGGTAGGGATGGGCGATAGGGCCACCCTCCTTAATTTCTCTTGTTCTTGAGTGTCCACGGGCCTCAGCCCTACCTAGGTATCTTAGCTCCAAACGACAAGCTGGCAAGGTTGCACCCGGTTGCCACACCTATCCAGTTACACGCACATTACTGCTCGTACAAACTCAAATCATTCACACCGAAATTAACTGGCAGATGTGCCCTGGTACTTTTTGTACTGCCTACTCTGCTTGGCGCTGTGGAATCTGTAGCGGCTTCAGGGTAATTTGGCTATGTTCGCCAGCTACCTGTGGGGTTCTTGACTACCTAGGTACGGAGTAAGGTAGGTAAATTGCTGTAGGGTAGCTGAACCCCCACTGCACTGCAGGGTAAGTGTAAGCGCCTAATCTACAACTGTCCTGGGGCGTTTATCTGACCGCCTTGGCATGACATCGTTGTAGAGAAAGGCCATCAGAGATGGAGAACAGACCTTTTCAAGACGAAGATTTATAAGAATAAACTACAAGTCAAACATCTCTTGCTGTGGCAGAAGGATCATTTAGGTTATATCGTCAAGCAGCAGCAATGCACATCCCAGGCTTAACCTGTTAATTGGTCACATTACGAAGTTACGTAGTCCTCAGTACATCCAATAACACGGTGTTGCTTGCATGTGCAGTTCCTGCAGCCTTTCCAAAGTTTTCATTGCTACAAATGCACGTACGTACATATATTATACTTCCTGCTGCGCCACCACCCGCCCCAGGATATACGACATGGCTAGGACTCCAATGTATTTGAAAATCGGGGTACGGACGATGATATGCCTCATTAATTCGAAACAGTTTGGATTGGATTAGTTTGGCGGTTCAATTTGGCATAGACAAAGTTTTAGTATAAAGGGCGTCAGCTTTCAAACTAGAGAAATGTCCGCGGGGATAAATTCACAGGCTAGTGGCGTATAGTTTGATTGAAGCACCTACCCGTATTCACAGGCTAGTGGCGTATAGTTTGATTGAAGCACCTACCCGTACTTGCGAGGCTCTATTTTCATATCGATATCACGGGCTTTTCCCTAACCTCGCATCATTCGGGTTTGATCATATGGTCTGACGTTGATATATGGCGCCTATGGGCTGACTTGGCTCACTAATATCATCTCAGATGCCACTTGAGCTCCAGGTCCAGCGAAATAAGAAACACTTCACAGGGCGGGGCCACATATCAAAAACATCAGAGGCTGAACTATTAATGGTCTTCCCAAGGATGCAGCGAATACTCCAGGGCTTACCCACTTGAACGGTAAATCTTACGAAGTGCCAACTCGAAACTTTGTCACTAGGGCTTTATTTGATTGGCTCTATGAACGACAGATTCAAATAAGAATACCGGTCCCACAAACAAAGACATGCCTATATCGTGAGCAACAAACTGTCGAAGTAGCACCTCTTGCCGGAGGAAAGAATATACCCGCTTCTCTTCGTTAACATCCACTTGACCGGCTCATCCGGATCAGCATCACTAAGGACAAACGACTCTTCAAAAGCATCAATCTTGCCAAGGAAAGCCGTGATGGAATATCAATCAAACCGCGCGGTTATGGCAAGTGCTGGAAGCAAAGGAAGCCACACGCCTCCTACATAAGGTTTCTTACTCGCGCCGAACAAATCCTAACTTGCATTGCAATTGGCAGAACCTGCCCTGTCTCATCTACAGTACATACTCCCATAC